>VDFB02052956.1:0-10833 GCA_007258455.2 Sequoia sempervirens
AGGATTCATTTCCAGCAACAGAGGACTCTTAGACATCAAATCTTGTTCCACATATTCATATTTTATGCCCTTTTCTTCAAGGGAAATCAACACTCCGAGGGAAAAGGGGCTGGCCCAGGCCCCAAGAAGCTTGACCTCATGTTCACTTGCCATCTTCAACTGTTTCTGCTTCGATCTTGAGTGAATTTTTCTTTGTAGGAAAAGAACAATCTTTGTTCTAGTTATATTAGCTCTATCTGGTGACAAGGAAAACTTGGTCAATACACGTAATTGCTTGCTTTGTTCACAAGCATACAAATTTGTCAAAAGTACAGACCTTGGAAACATTTAAAATTGTGAAGAATGAAAAATATCTAGACTATTAAATATCTCGGCTATATAAGATTGTATCTTCAAAAGAGTAACTCCCCAAGAGATCAAATTCGGATGAAATGGAAAAAATATGATGTGAATCTATTTCTAAAATTATTGAGCACAAGGACAAGTCCAAATGGTATGGTTGAGGGTGTCCATTCAATGATAGGATAAACAGTTGGGATGGGCTTTGCTTAGGTGAACTATCCTTCCACTTAAAACCAATCCTTGACAATACAAGCACTAAATAATATGTACAGTCATGTGGTGAAGTCTCTCCACCAATTTTTTTGAAGTTTGGAGAGCCAAGTGCAATGAGAGGACTAATGCCCCAACACTAATTCAACTCATTAAGAGAAAGATAAAAGGGACTAAGATGACTAACAAATAATTCCTAAAGATGGTATCATAATTCTATCATCAATATTTCCACCAAGCTATAGGAGGCTAAAATGCTAATTTAGGAAGCATAAGATCATGGATACGATCATGCATGTGAAGAATGGAAGGAAAATATGAAGAAATTAGGTGAAACTTTTATTTCCAAGTAGGCCATGAGGTATAATCTCTAGAAGAGACAAGATCCCTAAGAGTGCATAAGCCCTTAAGATATAGTCTAAGAACTTTAATCCTAGAAGTCTCTTCTAGAGGAAAATTAGAAGTGTGATGATTAGAGGATCACCAAAAATGTACTAGTCATTAAAGGAAGACCTATTTATGAATCTATCACCAAACCACCTAACAAAATCTTTCATAGTTCCAATGGTTTACAAAAGATTTAGAAAACAAATGAACCTTGAATCTTGATGAACACATAGGTGATGAGAAGAAAAGGCCAATACCCTTTCAACAATACTTGCCATAATATGCACCAAGTTTAATGCAGTACCTAAGAAGAATCTTCCTAGCCTCTAAGTCTTCAACATTTTTGATAATCTATTTAGTACAAAGTATGATAGTTTGCCTATGCACATCAATATTTCTTATGCCACCTCTATCTTTGTGGAGATAATAAAGTCTTTTCACAACACTATTTAATACCTTGTGAGATTGTTTTTCATTAGTGCAAAGGAAATCTATCATGAACTTCACCATCCTATCATAGGTGGTTTGGTACTTTTGACCAAATCTTTAGAAGCAATTTTGAGTGTGTTCATTTTTGGATATTTTCATTTTGGGATAAAAGTTCTACTCTCTTATGTTCTTCCAACCCCAAGATACCCCTCTTTATTAGTTTTTTCATGTAGTGAGAACTAGTGAGTTGAATCCCCAAAATTAATATGTTACAAGATATACTCCTCTTATTGACTGAATTTCATCTAAAGTTAAGGGTTATAGCAATTAAGAGGTACCAAAATATGTATCTGTTGCAATCCCAATATGATATTGGTTCCCTCAAAAGAGAGAGCATACATATATTTGGTAAGATAATAGTGCCCCATGGTGAATTTAACATTCTAACATTTTCCACCATAAGACATATATGGTATTATTTTACTGATGGATTTTCCTTTTAAGAAATAACTTATCGCGCACATGCATTTTGGGGTTTTCCAAATAATCAAAATGTCATGCAATGTATTTCTTCAATACTAAAGGGAATGCAAATAATTTTATTAATGTGTTATAGGTAGGTATAAGGGATTGTGAAGAGTGGATAGAAGGGGAGTGGGGTGTTTATAAGTGGTGTTCTAAATCCTCTAAAAATCTGTTTTAATTTCATTCATTATATAATTCTTCCCAACTTCATGAAGCCATCTTTTGAATACACCACATATCGTTGTTTTGTGTTAGTCTCATAATCTGAAGGGAACCTAACTAAAATCCAAAATCTAAGGTAGTTAAAAAAGGAAATAATAGACACCAAGGTTGTGTTGGTTAAGTGAAAACCTATCCAAGTATTCTAAAACTAGTTATTGGACACCTTTCAGTAATGCCACTATAACTTTACTTGTAAAGAACCACAAGGTATATATAAAACTCTTCCATTATAATTTGTATTATTAATACAATAATTGAGATATATATTATTAGGGAGATTCATTTCTATATTTAGTGTGGTGAGGGTTTAGGGGCTGAAATATAAGTGCTTTAAATAAAATATATCTATAATCGATGACATATTTATCATAGCCCATCTAGGTTTTGTGTCCATGCTTTAATCTATGTCATGAGCATGAAACATTTGTTTTGATTTAAATGTAGGTGTGGGTAGTAGCCTTGATAGATAGGGTGAAAATAATAAGATGATATAAAATATAACAAAAAAACAAGTATATAATATGCTTTGTGAAAATACAAAGCTATTCTAAAAATAGACTAGTGTATGTAGGGGAGTATGAAAAGCGTAAAAGTGAAATTATGAGTGTTTATTAGTACCCTTTGAACACACGTGTTGCTCTAAATTCTTTATTGTGTTTCCCCCAAGATTACCATTGTTGACCATAATTTAGAAATTATTTTTTATTAAGGTAAGCGGGAAACAAGGGTCCCAAACCCTTTACAAATGTTGCTAATAGGAAAGATGAAGCAAACCCAAACAAGCCATAAACTATAGAGAAGTAGTACAATAGAGAAAGGGAAACAATTACAGCCAAGCTTCCTTACAAGACTACTAACAAGAGAATAGGGATCACTAGTGTCCCACTTTGACAACCCCAAATTAGGAGGGGGTTGACCTAACACCCATAATACGAGAATTTGAGAATGGGAAGATGAAGAAGGAAGACCTTTCCTCCTTCTACGAATAATAGTCTAAGCAATATTGTCATTCAAATACTCATTACAAGTGGGATGATGAGGAGAAACCCCCATAGAGGACCCATTAGTGCATGAAGAGGTAGCATTCACATACGCAAGAGGGCATTCCCCCATAGGGAGTCTAACAACATGAGAAGAACACCAAGGACGTTCCAAAGCCAAAGGAGGATCTAGTGGTGAAGTTGGTTGCATATTCCTCCTTTTAGGACTTAGAATCAATGGTGGAACCAAGATACTAAAATAAGTAGCTACAATGATTTGTTCATAGGCCTTTTTCTCACAAAATTGGTTATTACTATATAAAATATCTATTATAGATATCAAAAAATTAATTTCCATCCTACTAAGCATTGACAAAACTATCGATATTGAAAATTACACTTACATGCAAACTCATACTAACATGGAATATTTCACAAGCATGGGACACACTTGTGAAAGAACCTCCAATATTTTAGAAGCTGGCTCTTCGTATGATATTTAATGAGTGGAATTTTTATCTAATGGGGATGAAAAGAGGAAAATAAATACTAAAATCACAACCTACTTCTAAGATGATGTGTTGTTAAATTTACTTATTAAAACCTTAACATAATGGATGAGATTTAAAATTGTTAAAGTATCAATTACTCAAATAGAGGCTAATACTAAGATGTAACTGAAAGGAATATTCATCCAAGAAAATATTTAGCATACGAAATTAGATTTCATAATCATTATGATCTTACATACGATTTGGACAAAAGGCCAAAATGACACAATCAAGCAAAAACAATATTTCTATAGAAATTGCTACAATGACCATCAACCCAATAACAATTCCCCTTCTTTTCCTTATATATTTTCTAGCATATTCCTTTTCTGCCTCTTAAATTATTATTAGCATCTTGATTGAATGGTAGCGGCAACTAAATCACTATAGATTCCCTTTGATTTTTTGGCATGTTGTTCAGTGCGATATCTACTAGATGCTTGTTAAAATAAACTTTGCAAAGTTTAGATGGCCTTTATTGATAAAAAAAATATCAGTTTTACAAAATGCTAGATGTACTCTACTTGACTCCTATGGTAGGAGTTGCTTGGGAGTTGACCTCTAGACCCTTCAACCAATGACACAATAAAAAGACATTGCTTGAGATGAAAAATTTGAAATATTGCACAAGCCATCAATTTGCATCTTCAATCTATGGTTCCCTTTTAATTTATTATTTGTTGCAAGCCTTCTACATAACTAGAAAGGCTTATGAAAATTGACATTTTTTCAAATGTGCACAAACCCTTGATCTCATACTTGCATCAATAAATTAAAACTTATCTTGAAAACATAGGCAATCATATATCGAAATGCAATTTGAAAGGTAAATGAAAAATGAAGATCTACAACTATTATTTAAATACATTCAATATTGGCTTCCTACTAATAATTATGTAATCAAACTCAGTTTACACCACAAATATAAATATACTATTGTCTAATATATATAATCTTAACACATGATAAATTAAAGGAGAATACAACTCAATGCATTACAAAAATCAACTTTAGTTTAACTAAGCTTCGCCAAGTACAATCTTTCTAATATGAGTTATAAATTGTAGCACTCTCTCTTGTTCGGGAAGTTTTTTATTCACACTCTCCCTCTCCCTACATTTCTTCATCCAAGTAAAAATGCTTGGAAAATTTTCCTCCAACCCAATCTTAAAATTTCCAAGAATTTCATATGTATGGAACCAACATATCATTGGAGCAAATGCAATATCTACCATTCCAAAAGTGTTTCCTCCAAAATAATCTTTTCCTTTAAGAGTTTCTTCTAATATAACTAAGCTTTCTACCAATTGTCGCTTTCCTTCTTCTTGTTCTTCTCCTTTACATTCAAATATACACCTCCCCGGAACAATAAGCTGAAAAAAATAACAATGTTATAACACATTCCATTTTCTAAATGATTTACTTTTTTAATTAAATATCAAAGACGTTTCAGATCACATACCTTCTTCTCTATAAAATCTGTCCAGAATCGAGCCATGGCTCGGTCATATGGATCAGATGGTAAGAAAGCAGGGCCATTGCTCCATACCTCATCAATATATTGCAGTATAATGGCAGACTCAGCCACAGGCCTGCCATTGTGAATCAAAACAGGTACTTGCTTATGCACAGGATTCATTTCCAGCAAAAGGGCGCTCTTTCCATACTCGAAATGTTCTTCCACATACTCATATTTGATGCCCTTCTCTTCAAGCCCAATCAACACTCTGAGGACAAAGGGGCTGACGCAGAGGCCAAGAACCTTAACCTCATCTTCATTTGCCATATCCACCTGTTTTTCCTGAAGCTTTCTTTGCAGGAGGGAGAACAACTGATCTTTGTTGTAGTTATATTAGGTTTCTGTTTTGCTTGGCAAGAAAAGCACGGTCAATTGTGACGTAGTTGCTTGCGTAATGACGGCTATCCAAATTTGACCCGTCTCTATACCTACTCCACTACTAAATATCTTGGAAACATTGCTGAGAGAGAAGTATATATAGTTTATAACAATGTTGAATAGGCTGAGTATAGTCATTCTCTGAAAAGGAATGAAAAGATTCCTTCTCTATTCCTGCTCTTCTGTTTCTGTTGTTATATTTAGTCGATAGGCTATATATATTGTGAATGCACCTTGAGGGAAAACCTGTCTCACGCCTGAAACAGCTTTTAACTGGCCGTGAAATAGCTTGCCGTTAAAAAGTTTCACATTCTGCAGAGTTCCCACATTCGTTGCCTCACGCCTGAAAACCAATTTTAACGTGTAGTGGATATTTTTGTTGTAAAGGCTGCAAAAATCTTTAAAATAATATCTGATTCGTAATTAATATTTTTGTTTAACAGCTGCAAACTGTCAGATCTTCGAACTATATCGGATTTAGTCGCTCACAAAATCTTGTCTAGATATTTATCGGATACACTTTATTGTGAATAGCTTGAAGTAGCAGTTGTAGGGAGATTGCTTGTAGGGAGATTGCTTTTGGTTCCTAATGGTTTTGTAAGTATTTCCTGCAAATTATGCCCATTATTCTCATCGGTATGGTTGCCAGCAGACACAATTTGTGCAGAATCTTGAGGTTAGTAACTTGCTATGGTTTCAATGAGTTATTTTTTTAATTTTTTGAATTTGCACACGGCTGGATCATTTTTATTTTTAGGTTTTTATTTAAAATTTTACACACTATTGCTCGAATAGATTGAAACAGCAGCTGTAGAAAGACTGGTTTTGGTTCACGTGATTTAAAAAAAATTATGGTGTGGTAAGGTTTTTAAAATTTTCCTGCAAACTCTCCCATTTTTTCTCATCGGCATCGTTGACAGCACGACATAATTTGTGCGAAGTTTTGAGGTAAGTCGCTTGCCATGGTTTCAGTGAATTAATTTTTGGAATCTGTGAATCAGAACTTACTCTATGTGTAGGCAGAACTTGGACCAAATTATGAACTTTCTTCTTCAGAGATAATTTTGAGAATGGAACAACACCCAATTTCTGATGCATATTCTAGACTTTCCCCATGACATTGAAAATCTCTATTCCGTTGCTGAAGTCCATCAGCACTGTAAATATTTTCCTCTTCCTGTTCATTTCATCAAAACATGAATCTGTCAGTTGCAATTTAAATCTCTCCTATTCTGGAAATCACAACCATTTGCATGTATACAGAAAACTTTAACTACACAGAACAATTATCTTCCTATTATCTTTAACTATTCCGTCACTTTGCTTATCTCTCAAAAGTAGTGAAAAAGTAAACCAAAATTAGAAAGAGAACATATTAAATAAAATATTTGGGACTGTCACCTCATCTTCTTGAGAACTGTAGTTCATTTCCACGGATCTAAAATCATCATCTCTCATGCACCCTGAAATAATCACAGGACTTTCCTTTTCTCTTGGTTTGTGAAGGACGTTGAAGCTCTTAAGAGTAGGTGTGGGCGAAAGTACATAATCTTGAGTAAGAGCATTTTTTGAGGAATGCAACTTCTCATAGGAATCAACCGTACCATCACATACTGTAGTAGCACATGATGATTGATCCAAGCCATTTCTCATGCCAGGTTGATAATCTTTCACTTGATTTTCATCACTTCTAATGAAAGACAGACAGAAGAGCATGTTGTTTCTAAAGCACAAGCCGCAATCTCTTGAGGAGGGAGGAACTTGTCTCTTCTTGATTCATCAAAGCTATTTAACATAAAGAGGGGTAAAAATTTATTAAAACAAAGAAAATTACAGAGCCAAAACATTACATAGCCTTATCAAGCTCCACCAAATGGTCCAATGTTGAGACAAATCAGGGGGTAATTGACCCCGATCAACCAAATTCCAATCATGAATATGATCAGAAGCCCATTTAGCCAAACAATCAGCAACACCATTCCACTCCCGAGGAATATGAGTAAAAGTAACAAACTCAAGAGAAACACAAAGATTGAGAATTTGTTCAATAATCAAAGCCAGGTGCCAACTAACATCCTCAAACTTCTGCCTGTTCAACAAGTTCACCACAACTTGGGAATCAGACTCACATATAATTCTGCTCCACCCCAACTTACTGCCATGCTCCACAGCCAGTAAAATTGCCTGGGCCTCCATAAGATTATTAGTATGAATACCCTTATAAATAGAGAAAATAAATTGAACATCCCCAGAACTATCCCGACCAACACCACCAATTCCAGCATGACCAGGGTTTCCACAAGAAGAGCCATCTGTGTTAATTTTAAGGATACTTTGAGGAGGAGGAGACCATCTTCCCTCCCTATTCACCTTCGGAGTAGGATGCCTACGCTTGTTGCGCATAAGCTGCTGATGCGAAGGATGCAAATGAAGGCGGTTGAAACAGCCAACATCCGAAGGAGCAATCGAATCAGACAAATCACACTTAGCCGCGATCGTTTCTCCCAAAGAATGCAAAATTTTCCACCTGGCGAGGCCCCCATGTCTGCCATCACGGTGATGATTCCTCTCTAACCAAAGATTCCAAATGATGAAAGAGGGCCAATTGCCCAAGTAGCTTTGAAGAAAGGAAGTAGAAGCAGGGGGCCCTCTCCCCAGATCACAAACTCTGGTATAAAAGAACAAACTATCTTAGGCAGGTACACTCGCCACCAAAAATGCCAAATCTCTCGAGCATAGGAACATTGGAAGAAGAGATGAGAAGCACACTCCTCAGCCTCACAACACAACACACACAAAGAGGGGCCCTAGAAACCCCGCTTGCATAAATTATCCCAAGTGAGACACCAGTTTTGAGCCACCAACCACATGAAGAAATTGCACTTGGGCCAAGACAACTTATGCCAAACATACTTCCACCAAGGGACCAGAATATCCCCAAACAACTGTCGCCCCAAATGCTTATAGCCAGTAGACACAGAGTACTTCCCAGACATATCAGAGCCATCCCAAGCTAAAATATCAGGTCCCCTCAACGAATTACAAGCCTGGGAAGCCAAAAGAAGAGCAAGCTCCTGCCTATCCTCCTCAGAGCCCCCAGGAGGCCACTCAGAAAGGTGCTTCCAGTGGAAAGAAACAACAGAGCCACAATGCTCAGCCATCTTGTAATGCTCAACAGTATCCCAACTAGCAGCCGTAAAAAAATCACAGAGGGGTTGAAGATGAGGAAGAGCAGAAAGAATAGGTGGGTGATCATCCCAAGAATCCCACCAGAAAAGAGCCTGAGATCCCGAATGACAGATCCAAAAAAGCGCCCGCTTAATCAACTGAGCTCCCACTTTCAAAGTAGACCAAATCATAGAACCACTTCCCTCCAGAGGATAGCGAGGAACCTCATGAGAAGCAACACCATGAAGATACTTATAGTTAAGAACACGGGCCCACAACTGGTGTTGATTAGTACACCAGCGCCAGTAAAGCTTCGCCGCAAGAACTTGCCCATTCAAAATGGAAGAGCGTAATCCAAAACCACCCTCCTGCTTAGGTCTACACACAGAATCCCATTTAACAAGGTTCCACTTAGAAGTCATCAAGTTGCCACCCCAAAGGAACTGCCGAGAGAGAGCATCAAATTCTCGGAGAAAATACATAGGGGCCGTTTGAACAAAACATCTGTAGATGGGAAGGGCTTGGATAACAGACTGAAGGAGGGTAACTCTAGCAGCAGTAGACAACCATCGATGGGTCCAATGAGTTACCTTCTTCCTTAACTTATCAAGCAACATCTGCCAAGAGGATCTGGGTTGACGACCAACAGCAAGAGGAATCCCCAGATAGACAAAGGGGAGAGATCCAATTTGAAACCTCAAAATAGCAGCAATCCTCCTCTGGATGGCCAAAGGAGTATTGAAGAAAAAAATAGAAGACTTATGCGCATTGACTTTCTGACCCGAAGCAGCGAGATAGATGTCCAAAGCTTGCCTAATGGATTCAGCTTCATGAAGACGAGCCAACCCCATAAGAGAGGTGTCATCCACAAACTGGAGGTGAGACAGAGTAGGCAGACCCAACCCCCACTGCCAACCATGAATCACACCAAGAGAGACCTGAGTTTTAAGAAAGCGACCCAGCCCCTCAGCCATAATAATAAACAGATAGGGAGAGAGTGGGTCCCCCTGACAAAGGCCCCTAGTAGCACCAAACAATTCTGACGGTTCACCATTCACAATGACAGAAAATGAGGAGGAAGTCACACAACTCATAGTCCAACTCACCCACTCAGAAGAAAACCCAAAGGCTAACAAAATCTTCTGAAGGAAACTCCATTTAACTCTATCATACGCTTTTGCCATATCCAGCTTCATGAACATAGACTTATCCTTGGAGATTGCCATGGAATGAATAACCTCAGAGGCAATCACCACCCCATCCAAAATTTGACGACCAGCCACAAAACCTCCTTGCTCCTCAAAAATAACAACAGGCAAGCAAGATTTAAGCCGCTCAACAATCAACTTCGTAATAATCTTATACACCACATTGCAGAGTGCAATAGGTCGAAAAAGCTCAAACCTATCAGCACCCTCCTTCTTAGGAATGAGGACTAAAAAAGTAGCATTCAGGGCCCGAAGCATCTGCTTGTTATGAAAAGATTCACAGACAACCTCCAACAAATCCAGCTTCACAATTTCCCAAAACTCCTGGAAAAATTCAACTAGGAACCCATCAAGGCCAGGAGCCTTCCCCTTATTCATCCCAAACACAACCTCTTCCACTTCAGACAGAGTAATCGGGCGCATGAGAGAAGCATTCAGCTCATCAGAGATCAAAGAAGGAATACAAGCAAGAATCCTATTCTCCTCAACCTCAGCAGGAAGAGAGTCCTCAGTAAACAAAGCAGAGAAGAACAGGCGAGCTTCTCTGGATAAAGCCTGTTGCGAGGATAAAACTACTCCTTCAGAGTTAACGAGAGAAGAGATATAACACTTATTCCGACGAGCCTGCACAGAGTGATGAAAGAAGGCAGTATTCCTATCGCCCTCTTGAAGCCAGTCAATCTGAGCCTTCTGTTTCCAGAAAATCTCCTCTCGAAGCTCCCACTCCTCCACAGATTTAAGAGCCTGGGACTCAGCATACCCAAGAGCTTCTGAAAAACCAAGATCCCTAATCTGGCGAGTAATGACAGCAAGACGCTCCTGCGCTTCCCTTTTCTTAGCACGAAAATTGCCAAAACATAGCCTATTCCATCTCTTAAGATGAAACTTAACACATTGCAGCTTCTTAACAAAAG
>VDFB02052957.1:0-27269 GCA_007258455.2 Sequoia sempervirens
GGACTCTAAGGGCACCCTATCATGATGTATGTATCTAGGTGAGGTTAACTCTAGTATAAAAAAAGAAGACAAGAATATTTAAGGGTTACATACAAGTGCTCGTATCTTGGCAAATAAACTCTTCTAGGAAAGATACCATTGGCATATATTGATAGTAGTAACATCTACATCAACACCACCAAGTGGTTCAACATAAACCTTCAAAAATTCTAAAAATCCTAAACTCATAAAAAATTTAAAAATCAAGAAAATAGTAAAGAGAAAAATTGTCCTCTAGTGAAAACCACTTTGGTGGTGCTTTGGACATGTACCATGATGGAAACATGAAAATAAAGGGTCATGGGTGGAATCAAGCGTTTGCATGCACCATTTCAAGTTGAAGCATCTCATCCCCTCCATAATAAATCTAACATTCCATCCATCATAAATCTACCATTCATCTATCCAATCCATCTTCATCTAAATCTACAACTTATCTTGATCTTGAAAAAAAGTTTGGGGTACACTTCAAACTTTTTTATGGCAAAATATTGACATGGTCCTTACTGTTGACCTTATTTTATCTCATGTAGTCCCATAACATATATATCTAGCACTATCCCGATTATCCAATCATAAGATAATCCTTCACATACCATATTCATCCATCATCCTGATCTCTACATCTATTCATGAAGTTCCAATCATTGCTAGACACTGGGGGCAGGTACTTGCATCATGCTCTAAAATAAATCTTGATCCATGTCCTATATCTCACAACATGATATCAACATCATGATCTAGGTATCATCTAGAAAATTCATTTTTTTTTTAAATCCAAAAACATCTAAAATAAGTTCAAAGCTCCATAAAAATTTAAATTATCAAAGTCTCGCAAAAACATCATTAGCCATCATGTGCTAATATCCAAGTCCAATAATCAAACTACAAAGCCTCTGCGTAGTTATGTAAGCAAGGCCATCTTTGATGAGCCCTCGAGGCATAGGTTTGTCTCTTAGGTCATGTTCTCTTGGTCAATTTTTTTGAAAACTTCAAAAACATCTAAATAACCTAAAAATTCAAAATATTCAAAAAACACCAAAATACCTAAAACAACCTCAAAACATTTCAAAAAATTTAAAAACATTGAAATATTCCAAAAAGAAAAAAATCACCCATCTTGTTTTACTTTCACTCACAATAAACCATCATTCATAATAAAATCATCATCACTCCTCACCTTTGGCAAAAAAAAAAAAGAGTACAACACTTATCCAAAACATAAAATTTAAATGCAAAATCGCGAGCCTTGATCACTATCAAAAACACCGACCAATCTTCATATCAACAACCTATCAAACATCTACAACCAATCACCATCCAATGCATATCTTATAGATATATCTTTCATACAATAGACATCATTCCAGATATCACCCTAGAACAACCCCCTTTGGTAAGAGATATGATAACATTGACATTTTTATCATTTTGATCTTTTCTTTCGATTTATCTTATATTCTTATTTCAGTGGTATCTTGAGGATATCTACACATGATTTAGAGACAAATGTGCTTGTTGGATGTTCTTGTAATACGATCTTGGCAAATATTTTCCTTTCATGTGTAAGGATAGTCTCAAGTAAAACAATGACTAGGACATATTAGGTTCTTCATACCTTTTATGTATTAGTCTCCTTAGTTTAAGGGCTTCATTCTCTCACATGATCAAACAAGGTTTTCGTATGTTAGGTATGAACAAGGATACACATATCTATTTGCAGAGTTAAATTCCATGTATTAGATACAAAGCCACCCTGGTCATTCATACCTTGGTGCATTGTGTCTATTTGCTACATCAAATAAGAATTGCTATGATGCAACTAAGAATAATCTAAAAAAAGTAAAAGAAAAATCATCTATCCCATCTCATCGCATATCCAATAAAATCTTGGAATAATCATAGGTTCATTGGTATCCTGATCTACATAATTTTTCTACATTCTATCTTATCATCTCATTCTTCTATCCTTACTAACGTCCAACTGCCATGACATACAAAATAAAGTAACTTGTGTCCATCTTGCATCCACAAATAGTCAATGTGCATCTCAATCATCCTTTATAGTCATCATATATCATATGAAAATACAAAAAACATCTCATAACATAATCCATATCATACATCTTGCATCCACAAATCATTAGCAACATGCATATCACATCATGAACATCTCATAACACATCCATACATACATCTGCATCCATAATCATACACAATAAAAAAGATCAAAGAAAACATAAACACCATGCAATGATCGTATAAAAATTCGCTCATCCCATATAATCAAAAAATATATCTGTCATGATACATCAAATGTGTGATATACATAAAAAATATATACGAGGCTCTCAATAGTCGATGAATGAATATACATCATAAGGTCTACTTCAAAATATGGGTACAAAAGGGTCTATACAAAAAAATATACCTCGAGCTCCCCTGATCATATTGACTAGGAGGAGGCTAGAATGGCAATGGAATGTGTGGTAAAACCTACTGTCCATCTAAGGGACCTTATCTGCCTAACTAGCCCATTGAACCACCATTTGATTTGCTCGATCCCATAATGCTCCTTTGTGAAAAGTTTGGATGGTGCTTATGAGATAGAACTAACATACGGTACATAGTCCCGTAATAAGTGGCCTCGCTCATAGCCCAAGTATATCATGCAAGAGGAATCACCTCTCCCTATGCCTATGTTGCAGCCTCAAGTTGTTTTCTTTTAGCAATCTCCTAGCTGAATCTCAACTTACTGTTGTTGAGCTATCTTTGCATCTAATTTTGTTCGAAGCTAATCTAGCTCATGTTTATAAGTGTCCCTCTCTTGGCAAGCCCGATCCTACTTAGCAATCCTTTGGTCCTACTCCTGATGGGCCTGATCTCTCTCCTAAGTAAAAATCTATAATCTTTGATCAAGAACCATTGCTACCTATTGTTGTGGTGGCCCCTGAGGTGGTCTCTAGGTTGGAACCTATCCATTGTCTTCCACTCAAGGTGCCTCAGCTTCGACCCTCTACCTCTATTGATGCTACCTATTGGACTCACCCTTGTGTCTCCTCCTACCTATGCCTCTGTTGGCTAGATTAGTGAAGATGAAGGGTCTATGGGTGACAAACTAGGTATCATAAGCTGGAGAGGACCTAGAGCATCTATACCCCCTACATATACTCAAGGAAGGGGAACCAAGTGATCAAAATCATTAGTTGCTATTTGTGGAACCGCCTATGGTCCCCTCTCTACAATAGCTTTGAAAGTCCATGCAATATGGCCATGTAATCATCAACGAGAGCATCCTGCTCCTCAAATTGTTGCACCACCTTATTAGGGAAATACCTCTCTATGATGCGATATGTACAACTCACTAGTCACTGAGTTTGTTGGTAATACGAAAGATGTCTATCATCATCATCACAGCCTCAATCTATAGCCAAGGTATCCATGTGAACTCAATCATATCGTCAATGACCCACCTCCAATAAGCCAACTCACCAGTGTGGTGATGGGTCATCCTGCTATCATATCTGTAAACCATAGGATCTCCAACATCCTGATCTCTATATGCAACCATTGGTCTGAGCACAATGATATGCTCCCATGCCTAGATATGAAGGAATGTAACACCTGCAAATAGGCTAGCTCCTCCCTTATATACAACCTAGTTCATATCATGATACAAATGAGCCAAAATGCAAGGACCCCAAGCATAGACACACACCTCCTCCATGATCCTCTCTAGCATGATCCCCCACCTAGGGCTAAATAATATGGATCGTCTATTTGGAATCAACAGTCCCATAATTAGTTTGATGATCACAAGGGTAGCATCATCCACCATGCCAATATAATGCCTAAGATCAATCAATTCATTCTCAAGCTCAATTTTTGAGCTACCATCAGAACTTGCATCAAAGCCTATACACCACTATCCACATCATAACTAACATGATCTCCATGGATTGGGACCCTTAGGATCCACGAAACATCCTCAAGAGTAATGATCGCCTTTTTTGTAGGTAAGTGGAAGGAGGAAGTCTCCAAATGCCAACACCAAAGCAATCATGAGAGATAGGTGAGTCCAGTCTCCAACATGTATGCTATGTAATATAGTCCGGTCACATCGAGGAAGAGAATGTCAATCTCTCTAAAGGTCGTAATTCACTCCAAAACCTGTGGTCTTTGCTCCTAGGATAGAAGAGGACCTAGGGTAGCTTGCACACATAACATGCACAATGTTAATTTCTAAAAAGTTGCAAAAAATATAAGTTTTGAATGGTCTAAATGAGCAAAAGCAAGCCTATTTTCAAAAGCGACTCATTGTAAAAAAACAAACACGCCACTATTTTGTAATAGTGTCACTATATTACAAAAGTGGGCCTTTGTCAACAAGGAAAAACATGTCGCTATTAAAAACAAAAGCATCACCCAAATTGCAAAGGTATCGCCCTATTCCAAAACCCAACCACAAATGCAAAGCTATGACACCCATTGCAAAGGTGCATTGTCTGTTTGTAAAAGTGTTACAACAAACCATGACGCCTTTGTTGGTCCTATTTCTAGCCTACCTTTAGTTATCTCAAAATGTGTAGAAGTGAAAAATTAAATTAGTACATATTGAGGGTTTTGAGCTAGTTAGTCACTGGAATTCTCAAACTCTGTCTACATGATGTACAGATCAAATGATGTGGGGCATCTTGTTAGGTGCTTTCTAGGATATGAACTCATAAATCTTAGATTAGGATCTCTAGAACTCTAAAAGCTAAGTGTGCAAATGAACTTGAAATTACCCCAAATGGACATATACGCCTATTAAAACCTAGCGTTTTGGCCTTGTAACTCTTTTTTCTAGCCTTGGCTATGCACCTAGATTATTATCTGACCTTCCTAGGAATTATTTTTCATCCTTTACTAAGCAGACCTAGTCCTATCATCATGTCGTGATCTCGACCTGAAAGTCAATTTTTTTGCTCAATCTCTCAAGGGGGCAACACACCAACATTCCTTCGTCCGCTGGGGCATAGTGGGGCATTTAGATACAATTATTTTTTTAAAAATTTCTTTTGAGCAGTATATGTTCTTTGAAACAATGCAACATGTACCTCACTTCAAAGAGGGGCAAAATGTAGACACCTAAAAATGTCCTAAGCATATCACACACCTTGATTTCACTTACTAACACAATTTTCCTCATTATCACCTAATTCCTCTTTTTAATTAAATAATATCCAATTATTAATTTAAATTCACTTTATTCTCCTATTAATTGAATAATTAAGGTTATTTGATTAATTCACCATAATTCATCATTTTCTCCCCTTTTGGTTAAATAATTCCAAATTATTTAATTGAAATGCTAATAATCCCACTTGATTAAATAATTTTTAATTATTTAATTAAAATTCTTAATTCTTCCAACTTGCATAATTAAATGATTTTCATAAATTATTTAATTAATTAATTTTTCCTCCAATCTTCCAACTTGCATAAAGAATATTCCCTTTTCAAATTCAAATCTTCTCTCCAACTTGAAATATCTCTAACTTAATTCCATGAATTAAGAGATATTGTTGAGTCTCTCATGGATAATGGACCATTGATCTAATCCTTGATCCACACCTCATGAATTATGAACCATTGATTAATTCATTTATCCAAACTCACTTCCTTAATCCTCTCTCATCCATTGATTACCATTTTCAATCTTGATCATTGATCATAATTCCCAAAATCTATAAATACTAAGCCTTTTTCATATCAAATCATTCACAATCCTTATAAGCATCCTTACTCTCTATAATTATTGACTCATTTCTTGAGCATTTCTAATGCATTTTGTGAATCAACCCCCATCTTCAATCGAACTTTTACAACATAGATAATGCATAAAATTGAGCAATGCACATCCACACCACAATTATGCATCAATCCACAATGAGATCGAGAGGTTTGCACATTAGTTAGATTTAATTGATTTAAATTATATTTTTAATGATTTTGATTGAGTATTTTAATGTTTTCAATTGGATTTCATTGAGTATGGCTTCTAATTTGATCATTTATCTTGTTATTTGCTTTAATTCAGTTCTTAATTTGATCAATTTAACTAACCATATGACAATAAGAAGAACCATATTGATATACCTAATGTTCAAGAGGACCTACTTCTTCTCATTCAAAATAGTCTACTAATGAAAAAGGTCAAATATGTTTTGCTACTACATTAGGTAAAAATAAAGGACAAGCTCTTTGTGCTTCTACAGGTCTTGGATCAAGGAGACGACTTCTAGATTCAAGAGCATCTCATCATATGACATCTTCACAATCTATATTCTCTTCTTTTGAGCCTTGTTCTATGCCACTTATTTTGATAGGAAACAAATACATGAATAAAATTGGGAGGGATCTATTGATATTGGGGATGACACTTTCAATAATATTTTGTGTGTACCTCACTTGCCAAACAATCTTCTTTCCAACTATTAGATTACCTATGGAGGAGCAAGAAAGACTATGGAATTCAATCCCGATTCAATTATCATTAGAGACTTGGAGAGTAGAGAGATTATTGATACTAGGATTGTTGATCATGCATTTTGATTATACACCTTTGTAAATTTTTCTCCTAATGACGGTTTTGATCCTTTGGTTGTTGATCATGCTTCTAGTGTGGACTTGATTTTGAGGAGAATTTTGGCTTCTTGAACTTGGGTATTCTCACATGTGATGTGATCTATTTCTTGAGCATTGTATTCCATATCCACTATTGCATTTGATGATGTTTGTGTTGCTATAATCATGGCTACTTATCATCTAATGCAGTAGGATATACATTATTTTGCATATATGGCTACTTGGGATGAGTACTTGATAAATATTGTAGGTGTATTTGTAGAGTCCCACATTTTATATTTAAGAGACACCATTGATTGCTTAAGAGTTATTTTATTTTATTTTTTCATGAGGGTAAAGGTAGGATTTTAAAAAAGTCTTAACCCTTTTCTACAAAGCAATAAAGATAGTTCAATGAAGCCTAACCAAAAATCAAGAAGGAACTAGCAACACAAAGATTACAACTTGTTAGGAAACAATCAACACCTCAACCAAAAGAACCGAGCACAACTATAGGATAAACAATCCATGAACTAAAATAGACCATCCTTATCAAGGTAGTTTGAAGCCAAAATATTTTACAGATCACTGAATAGACCCTCAAGACATATTGTTAAAGCAATTTTCTTGTTTAGTTGATCTCTCATTATATTTGCATGTAGAAACATTAAAGCAACTTTCCTACCTAATTGAACATCCTTTTTAAGAACCAAACCTGAACCTCAGAAGAAACCTTAGGGTGACTAAATAAAATCTCATCCTTCTTTTCTATGCCTCATAGGAGAAAACTTGTTGGATAGGCATTAGAGCTCACCAAAAGGGTAGTAATCATTTCCAAGAAATTACACAAACTAATCGTTGATGACTTAAGTTGATCCCTACTAACTACCTTAGAACTTAGTGCAAT
This sequence comes from Sequoia sempervirens, assembly GCA_007258455.2. Lineage (NCBI taxonomy): Eukaryota > Viridiplantae > Streptophyta > Pinopsida > Cupressales > Cupressaceae > Sequoia > Sequoia sempervirens. The sequence continues at coordinate 7,556 of VDFB02052957.1, forward strand.
GGAATCTTTAACAATGACTTTTGACATTGGTTTTGCATCACTCTAAGGATTACCAAGAACGTCTAGATCTTTTTTCTTCCCATTTTTTTGACATCCTATTTACTACACATCCAAAGGAGCAGCGACCAACCATATTGCATTTTTGATATATTACAATAGAGTCCTCATTAATAATATGTTGTACCTAGTCACTCAATTTTGAAGACAATGTAAGAGAAAATGAAAGCACCTTACCCACATTTACATACACACAAAACTTGGCAAACAATAGATATTTCCTAGAAATGACCATTAGATCAAAGGCAATGAGCTGATCGACTAAAAAAGCTATACCCTTTAAGACCTTTTCCTCCTAATATTCCAAAACCAAGTTTGAAAGCTTTAACCAAATAGGAACACTATTGATGCATTCCTTCTCAAAATTGAAGTTTGAAATGCATTTAAAAAAAAACCCCAACCTACCCATAAACCATGGACCATCCATTAAGGTTCAAACATAATCTGCATGGCTTACCCATAAACCATGGACCATCCATTAAGGTTCAAACATAATCTCCATGGCTTGAGGAGGAGATAAGAAAAAAGCCCTTCACCATAACCACAATATGAAAATGACCTCTACAATTCTAATTTCTTTGGGCTGACCTTACCCCAAGAATGAGGGTTCTCAAGCTCAGATGCAACTCTATCAACAATGGCGTTTGAAGGGAAAAGATCATAACCCTCCCCAACAAGCACTGAGGATAACGGCAGAGGAGGACATTGTTTACCAAAAACCACTTCATCCCAAGACATCCGTGAAGGTTACCCATGGCCGGTCCAATTCGTCTGTAAGATCCTCATCATAATCCTTTTCAAAAGCTAATCTAATCTCTCCTAACATTGTTAGACAGGTTGAAAGTTCTCCAAAATTCAAACGTTATAAGATTGAAAGCCGCGTCGTTTTGGTGGTCAATTTTGCCTTCTATAACTTGGAAAACAGTTAGAAGTAGTTGATAGATCTCAAAGTTCTAATCGGCAGCAGAGGGAAATGGAATGTTAAACAGCCGACAAGAAGAATGGGCAAATTAGAGGAAATGTGCTTCGATTTCGAAGGTACAGTTAATGGAGCACAGACTTCACAGGCTGCAGATCCCAATGCTAAAAGGCCAAGAAGATACAAGGAGGTTGGTGCAGATTATGGCTGAGGAATCAATGTCCCTTCGATGACTCTCTCTGTAATTTTCTCCATTGTCTTGAAGAATCTAAGATGCCCATCTGCTCTTATTTTTCGAGATATGGAGAGTGCAGACGCCAGAATTGCATTTATAAGCATGAACTTGAAGAGGCTAAGGAGTGTCTTTCGTGAGTATATAGAGCGATAAATATTTTTTGAATATGTGTAATATTATTTTATAAATTGTCATATAGAACATTTAATTGTAAAAAAATATATACAACATTATAACATTCTTTATAATTTTATGAATCGAGATGATAATAACATTCTTTATAATTTTATTCGATTGAAATATAAATCTAGAAATAGATATTTCAATACATTTTTTTGGTTCATTCTAGATCTAAAAATATGTAAAATTTAAGTAATAATTAATGTGGGAGAGAAATTTAAAATCATAAATACTAAATCATTAGTTATTCCATTTGATAATTTTCAAAGGAGAAGCATTAGAGGAGTTTGCAAGTTTACCAATCTTATATTGTAATTTAATTCAAATTGAATTTTTTGATAAAGGTACAAGTATGGATTTTGTCCAAATGGATCTTGGTGTCGCTTCATACATAAAAAGGTCCTTGGTCCAACACCATCAATGAGAGAAGTTGTCTCAAAACTAAGGCACATTGAAGAAGCCAAAAATATATCCATTGTGGGTGAGAATGACGTCCATACACAAGTTAATCATAGAAGAGGGAAATTTTATGCTCCTCGACAACTTCAAGGAATTACAAGGTTTGTGTAACTAAGCATTCTCATTTTAATGTTGTATAACACTAGTTATAAGTGAATACTATCAAATTTAAATACCAATTGAATTTAGGTATTTTATTATAAAGAGCGATAACGTGGAAAATTTACAATTCTCAATTGAACGAGGGATGTGGGCTACTACACAAAAAAAAAAAGATTTTCTCAATGATTCTTTTGGTTCTTCTGATAATGTTATTCTTATTTTCTCTATCAATGGAAGTGGTCATTTTCAGGTAAATAAATGTAGATATTGTATAATTATTATGTTCTTTATGTTGAATTACTCTAATATCAAAAGTCCTAATTAATTTTTTCAAAAGCTTTTTAGTGATAATAACATTTCTTATATTTATACTATTGTCTTTTGTGTTATAATATTTATTGTTTATCTTATGCTCATTCATTGTACCTATCATAAATGTCTATTTTATAATTTTTTAATGTTTAATTATTTGATACACCTCATTAGTCCATACAAGTGCTAACTTTAACATATATGCTATCATGATATAAAGTATTACATGAATATGGTGCATTGTAGGAATCCTTCACCTCTAATGCTTGTTGGTTCTCCTCCACTTAATGGCCATGCCACTTGTCCCTCCTTTTCTCTCCCAAAGTTTGGGAGGAGTCTTTCTATGTGCCTCGTATCCTCTTGTGGTGGTTTTGGGGGATGATGTCTTAAATGAAGATTTTTCTCAATAAAAGGTTTGATTTTTAGACTTAATATACTTTGATCTCAACTTAGTGATTTAAATAGGTGGATTTTTTAGTAGTGGAAAACTATTACAAAAGGGAAAATTAAAATCTACCCTTGTACCAAAGGTTTCTTTGTAGATTCCTTTTACTTGATCTATGATTGAGATGTTATTTTGGAGAGACAATCATTGTTTTAGGGTCATCTCTCTTGTTGAAACCCTATGTTTCATTCACTTAATCCTCTCACTAAAACCTAAATAATATTTTGCCTATTTGGATTTGACTCCTAAATCTTCAGCTTCACTTTTGGTGTGAATCTTACCATGTTGGTATTGAGAAATTTTTGGGTCATTTTGTTAATGTGAATCATTAAACTATTGGTCACCTATGCCTAAATTTTAGTGGAATTGAACTTGTCCAAGCCCCTTTTAGCAGAAGTTTTCTTGTAGGTGGAGGATGGTTCTTAGAGTCAAAACCTTGATTAAGAAGGCATCCCCTTTTGTTGTTGATATTTTGTAACTAGTCATTTGGAATCTAATTTCCCCTACCTTAAGGTCACATATGCTTCCTCTTGGTGGAAGAATGCACTTGAATAACATCTTATTGTTGATGTTCATGATTGTTTTACTTCAGTGACTTTTGCAACTCTTGTTATGAGTGTGGTGGAGGCCCCTCTCCCCTTGATGTTTCAATTTCCTTAGTTGATCCCCCTTTGGACTTCACCCCTCTCTTTGTGGGTGGTGTTGTTGTGCCTCTTTCAATTGCTGTTGTGATTTCCACTTGAATACCAATTTCTCCACTTTGGCACTCCTCTCCTTGTGTTTCATCCTTAATTGGGTGGGGTCCTGGTGAATGTTTTTTTTCCCCTTTCTCCTCTTTTGGTGGATGTGGATAATGAGGTTTCTTGGATTGTGGTCCATGGAAGGAAGAAAGTTCTTCCAAAGCATAATTATTGGTCACATGCCCAAGTCTAAGATGTGAGAATTTCAAGGTTTGGGATTGGTATCGATTAATCCTTCTAGCTGTTATTTGTTTTAGGCAGCTTTGCTACACTTGTATTATTGTTTATATGCCATGTTTTTTTTTTTTGCTTTGTAGAAGGGATGGGCCCTTTCAAATATCCATTTTTTACCAAATCAAAAAAATATATGCAAATTTTTTATAATGCATCATGCAAATATTTTTACTCTTGATTTCTCTTTGCTTGTAAAGTAAATATGAATGGTTTTTTTAGATTAAAGTTTATAAATTACAAGTGTTTGACTTAAGTGCAATTTTTTCTTTAAGATAACAATTATACTTTTAATGGTAACTTAAATATTGAGGAAAGGGTAAATATTTTATAGTTTGACTATTTTTTGCTAATATTAATTATTAAATGATAGGGATGTGCAAAGATGAAAAACTTTGTTGGTGTCGTCAAGGGTCGAATGGAAGTAGAATGGAATGGAAGGGATGGAAAACCTAAGATTCTTGGAAAAATCTTCTATCTACAATGGATAAAGGTATTAGATAAATCATTGACTACTAAGTGATGCCTATAAAAGTTTTTAATATGATTGTTGGAAGTTTTTTATGCAGACATGTGAATTATCATTTCAAAAGACAAAGCATCTCAAAAATCCATACAATGAAAATAACCCTATACAAGTATGTATTACATAAATTTTGTCAATAAATATTTGAGTAGTACATGTGATTATTATAGCTCTCTTTTGATCTAATAGTTTTGATGCAGATAAGTCGAGATTGTCAAGAAGTGGAGCCTAGTGTGGGATATCAGTTAGTGTCTTTAATTTTACAACAACCTAGTCATCCAAGTCTTTTGTTGAAGAACGATAACATTGATTGGGACATGGAAATTTATGAATATATTATATACGGTCTTTAAATATAATTTATAGAAGATGACTATGAGTAGAGTGTTTTAATTTGTTCATATTGATTTTCAATATTTAATAATGTATAGAAGGTGACTATGAGTAGAGTGTTTTAATTTGTTCATGTATCGATTTTCAATATTTATACTTGAAAAAAATATTATTTTTTATTTTTTTTATTATTACACCAATATTTTTATTAATTAATAATAAAAACATTTTAAATTTTCTAATATGTAAATTAAACTATCAAAATTGTCATAAAAAACATAAATGTTATAATTATAAATGAAATATTAATATAAATTATTTATATTTTTATTAAAAATAATGTAAAAACACACTTTTTCTATAATTTTCTATTCTATATAAAATATATTAAATATATGATGAAATAATATATATACTATTACAACTATTTGTAATTAATCTACAACATTTTCATTCCTTTAAAAATATCTTTTCCATTTACACAAAATTCTCATGTAAAAATAATTATAAAGAGAAATTTAAGTATGAAATTTATTCAAATAATCTTGTATTGGCACATGCTTATTGAAATTATATAGACAACATTTTCCACATATTTTTAAGATATAAATTAAAAATATTGATAGCTATTATCTATATATATAATAAATTAAGAGACATCTTTGTTTATTCTTTTTTTTTTTTACATAAAATTCTATATTATATATAAGTGAAATTTAATTTTGATTAATTAAACATCAAATTTAATTTTAAATATTTATATTTTCTTATAAATTATTATTTATAATTTATTATCTACAATAAATTTTAAAATTTAATTTTTTAATTTCCTAGTTGTAATTTTTTATTTATACTTTATAATTTTTATAATAATTATTATTCAAAAATTTATTAAAAATATCTTATTTTTAAAATTTAATTAAAATTTTATAATATCCTAATTTATTTATTTATTTATTTTTAACATATTATTTATAATAATTTATTTAGAATTGAATTTAAAATTTATCATTTAAAATTAAATACAACATTTGAGAATTTTAGACAACTCATAAACACACCCAAAGAAGTGAAAATTGGATCAACCCCCAAATCTTGCTTCCTAAAACTTTAAATCTTGGAGGTAAATAAGCCTTCAAAGCTCAGTTAATGCCACCTAAAGCATGCAAAGTATATAATCTCATCACAATTTGTAGAGTATCAATTAGAATGCAGATAAAATATTTCTCATTGGCCATCATCACATGAATTGCATGCACATATTTACTAAAAAAAATAAATATTTCAAATTTTGAAATCAAATTATTCTATTTTATTCTTCACAATGGTAGAAAGAATCAAATTCAAGATAAAACATACTTCATATTGATTAAATGCTTCTTTGTAAGTTGCGCCTACTTGTAGTGAGGTAGATTCAATGATTCGTGCCTTCAAATTTATATGTGCATGTATACTTAAGACAAAATATTTGCAAATATTTTATATATATATATATATACAATAGGGGTGTCTCCATGACCAGAAACTCTTATCTTGGGTACTTGAGGTGAGCTAGGGCAAGACTAGTCCCTTGCGGGTGAGATCCCCTGCTCCCACCTCTTAAACTCAAGAGAAAAGTACAACGATTAAGGATGATTTGTCATTTAATTTGATTTTATGCATACACATGTATAACACCCATATATAATTGAAAATGACTCTTGGCATAATAATTATGGAAAAATAAAAAAAATTAATTAAATTTATGTCTCTAGATTTTACAAAACATTAATGTGATATTGAACATTTGTATTAGTTTGTCAAATGACAATAATTTTGAATGGAAGTCTTAGATGAAGTGTTAATAGTTTTAAGAACTTCATTTTAAAATCTTGTTATCTAGATTAATAAGAAAGCACATTGCTTCATACATAAATAAATTGTGTGTATATTTTTTTAAACATAGACCAAAATAATATATCCATTATTTTATGCGCAAGTGATCTCTTTGTACATATATTTATTAAATTTAATATTTGTTGAAGATGAGAAACAAGCATAAAAGAAAGATCAAAATAACAAACAAGAACATCTTCTGGTCAGTGCAAGATCATGGGGTCTAAACTAGCCCCTTAAGTGGTGATGAAATTTAGAAAAATAAAGTTAGGCAACTTGATATAAAAATTTGAATAGGTTATTAACATAATTTGAAAAATATGTAAGAACATAATTTGTAGCAAAATGAATTTAGTTTCTAGGATACTAGTCTTTTTTTGAAAAAGAGTAAATCTATTTGGTGAAAATTTGAAATTTCAATATAGTAGGTACTAAATTTTTAGGAAAAAATAAAAAATAGGTGTATGTCTGACCAGCCTAAGTGCAAGCAAATTTTTTTTTTTTTTTTTGAAACTTTCAATATAAGTAGAGGACACATGGTTGAATGTGTCACATTTTTTTTTTGAAATTTTTTTGCAAGTAAATAATTGGTTATAATTTTTTTTAGAAAAATTTAAAAATATTAAAACTTGTTTGTCTAACCACCATAACTTGGTAAAAAATGTATGAAATTCCTTTTTTTTTGTTTTATCCTATATTATGGGAACCATAGAATGTGCTACATCTTTTGGATTTGAAAAATGTGAAATCATTGGAGAATTATACATGTTTTTCATCAGCTTATCAATAAGGACTTTAGTCATAATGCATATGAAAATCAATAATAATTATCTATTAAATTCAAAATAAGACATATCTTAAATTGGTGGAAAGTTGATAACTTTCTCAATAAACCCTTTTGTTTCATCAAAATTGGATAAAAAAATGTCACCAGCCACTTTTTTGTCATATTGCCAGCTTTTGGACCCCCATGATCCTACACTCACCCCTTCTATGAATGAGAGTTGAAAATAAGATTTTCTATTTCCTTAATTAAAAATGATTACAAAATTAACAAAAATATCAAAATAGTTGCTTTATAGGTAAGAATAAAAATAAATAAATTATAACAATCTAATAATGGAAAAAACAGTCCCAAGTTTAGCTTAAGTGTAATAGAGTAAAAATAGACCTAATTACTCTAACATTCTCCATTAATTAAAAATTAAGGAGAATATAAAAAATAATTTGATGAATTCATGGATGGGTCCCAACTACAAGGCTAGATGAGTTACCCATGTACAAACAAAATGCTAAGCCCTTAATATCAAAGTACATCAGGTTATGAATAGTCAATTTATGGCTATCTTAATCTTAATTAAGTCATATTATCATTATTATATTTTTATTTAGTTAATTAGATCATCCTAGGGCTTATATAGGGTTATCTAAGTTAGCTTGGGTGATATCATGGGCATTTAAATAGGTATTTATAGTCCAATTAGTGAGTCTTATTTCATCATCATATTATGAATTGTATTCTCGTTGGAGAATATTTGGAGGTTTCCCCCCCTCAAAGTGACTTGTTATTCTCAGTTATTATCAAGTAATTGTAGCATATTTCCTATTATATTCTTCTATTATGAAAATTATTTCATTAAAAGTGGTATTAGAGTATGATCTTGGCACTATAGAGGCAAGGTGTTTTCTTCATATTGAAGGTCATTTGGGGAAGAGAATATATCTCAGATTTAGGAAAAAAGTTCTCTTAACTTTTAAAGGGTTTTTGAAGAGAATGTCCACGAAGCTATAGTATAGATTTTAAAGGAATTGGAGCATAATGGAGTGATTTATTACAAATTGAGGGTTTCTACCCAATTTATTTATAAAGCGCATATCTTCAAAATCCTGCCTAATTGGTTCTTGATTTTTAGTGGGCTTTTGAAGACATATTAGAAGATTCTACAATACAAGTTACTACAATTTTTTTTTTTTAGGACAGAATCGGTAGCACAACCCCCTATAAACTGAGTGCACCTTTGTACCTTAATGTGGCCAAAGGCGCATGCCCTCAGGTGACACAGTGTGGGAGACTAGACTGACCAACCTCCTGTAGCAGGAAAGATTTAAGCCGGTGAGCTAGGGCCCCAACCCAATACAAGTTACAAATTAATTGAAGTAGAAACAAGGAATTTATTTCACAATTAGGGTTTCCAAAACATTCTCTCTCAAGGCAACAAAACACAATTTTTGGGAGATTTTTTTGGGAAAGTGTGACCTAGGCCTTGATAAGTTAAGTAAAAATTCACATTATTTTGAGTTTTTTGTGTGATTTATTGTAAAATTATTTTTTACCATCATGACAAAGCCTACAACATGAGGCAAAAATAATTCTACCACACTTGGGAAATCTTTAGATAAGGAAGGAGTAGAAATTGAGGATATTAACCCTAAAGATGAAATAAACAAAATCATGGGTGATATTTGATAATTGGTTAAGAAGATACCTTGAATAAATGTAATCAATAAAAAAGGGACACGCAAAAGGATATGAGTGAATTGAAATCACTTATATTCATGGTATAAAGTATAAGGAAGAAGATTCACCTAGTAAGAAGGAAGGTAATAATTTTGTTGGATACAAATTATTTGGGCTTGATCGAAATTTGAAGAAGGATAATCTCTTTATAGTCCCATGTCTAAGAAACTTATACCCAAGTTGGATATGAGAAAGTTAGATGTAAAGGATCCAACCAATTGGTTTTACCAAATGGAGCAATTCTTTGATCTTTATCATGTTCCTAGTCAACAAAAGGTGGTTATTGTTGAACACCTAGAAAACTGAGGGGGGGGGTAAATCAATATTCTATTAAACCATTTAGTCTTAATCCAACCAACTATCAAAAACATATTTAACTACAATAATGAAAGAGTACATGAAGAAAGTCACAACACAACATAATACATGAACACCATAATTTTTACATGAAGAACCCAAAGAGGGAAAAACCACGGTGAGGATTAACTCACAATATATTTAACTGGTTATAAAATATTACAAGGCTCACTGCCATGACTCAATGTCCCTAAAAGTCTCACAACTTGAAAACAAGTATAAGACAAAAGTGGCTACACAGCTAAGGTGTAAACTGATGTAAGATGCACCTTCCTTTTACTGAATTCAGTTCCAATGAAGTTATGGATTGTTGGCCAAGTTTTGACCTGGCCCATTTAAACTTTTAATGCACTTTAGCCTGTCAAATCACCAAAACAATTAATTTTGAAATTCCATAAAAATTAGTGCAAAATCATTTTATAGGCCTGATCCTAACCTCATTTTTCCCAATGTGGCCAATTTTTTATGCCCAGACCCCTTACCATTTGAGAATTTAAAATTCTAAACTTCTAGTTGGCAATTTACAAATGAGATCAATCCTTGGATTTTGTGCATTTGGAGCGAAAACTATTCCTGGGTTTTGTTCTACATCAATCATTCATCTTGTTGTCAAAATTTTGTGGAAAATGGATGTTTCAGTTGAAAGTTATGAACTTTTATCTTCAGGCTCAAAGAAGTGATTACAAAGTTTGCAAGTATTAAAGAGTTAAGTCTTGATGGAGAGTTCGCATGACAATTGAAATTCCTACCTAAGTTCACAAAACCCCCTAAAAGCCCGCCAGGCATTGCAAAGGCAAGGATAGTAATTAGAAAGTAAAGTGCTCAATTTATTATAAGCAGGTGGTGTTTTGCTTGATAATTCTAATTTGACCAACATTTTTTATGGGTCACATAACCACTAAAAAGGCTGCCCCACTATTAAAAACTTGGAAGCGAAGGACAAATAAAACATCCGCAATTTGAGGAATCATTCAGACCAAGTTTTGACTACTTTGGGATTGATTGTTGGATTGGTAGTGTTACCAATGAACATGATTCCATAGAATTTTTCCTTAATAGGGGAATAAATGTCGATCTTCTCCCATCGTTTGGATCATTGGGTGTGAATTTGGAACCAATATTGTTCTTGCAATGTTCTTTCCCAAGGAGGAATTCAACTGAAGAAATCATACATGCCGATATATGTCTTCCCTAATATATTGAAGGGCCTCGATTCCCTTTGGAAGCAATGCTAGTAATGGGCATCACTTGTGATTTGACTTTGGAGTTCACATGTACTATATCTTCATCAGCAAACTGGGGAAATAGTGTAGTTCTTAATGTGCCATCCATTGCAATCAATATGGAGCATCTTCCCGAGGTGGAGGCCAAATATTGCATAAACAAAGGTGAACATGAATGGCGCAAGCCTTGAAGAGACCCAGAGCACAGATTAAAGAGGTGAAATCTAAGGCCTTGTTCAAGAAGAAGAGTTTGATATGTTACTGAAAATGTATCCTATGTATTGTGAATTCTTCCTCATTCATAGAATATTTTTTAATTTTTCATGGCAATGCTTGCAAAACAATAGCTCATTTGGGGCTCTTTAAAGTCATTGGTATTTATATAGGCTTTAAGGGGCACCAATGTAGGATCGTTTGGTATATCTGTCCCAAAGATATTATGAAAGAGAAATTATGTGCAGAATGAGTCACCATGAGGTGTATCAGTGATTTCTTCCAAGGCGGGTAAAAGGGATGTATACATTGATACCATTTGGTAAGATCAATACAATTGTGCTTGTTTAAAGCATAGCTTGTCAATATGGATAATTGCTTCGGCACTTGCTCCTAGTCTTTACGTTGAGATTCTAATAATATTTCCAGGAGAACATTAGATTCAAAGGATAGATAATTGGCATTACTATGTGCTTGAAATATCCAAATGTTAAAGTCATGGGATCCAATTGGCAAAGCAACTATAAATACTCTAGCTCAACTAGAAGCATGGTTGAATTATCTTCACGAAACTTTGTATAATGACAACTAGAGGTCGAGACACATGGTTATCAAAAAGTATAGTGATATTCATAAGAAATGCACATCTGGAAAAATGTAGTATGTATCGTAGAGATATTTATAGATAATCCCCTTCTACTACCAAGCCATAGCCACGTGGCTTTCCTGCGGTAATTTTATTGGATCTTTAATAAAGTAGTTATGAGAAACTCTAAAGGGGATGAATTCCTTTGTAACCAATTGGAAAGAAACGCTTACTAGGATGGGAGTTATTTTACTTTCATCTTTTAAAATTCTTGGAAGGAGGATGCATTTGAGGAAGATTATAAATATGTTATCGAGAGGGATTTGGTCATTTATTTCATGATGTAATAATTCATAATCTTTGAGTTGTGAATTTAATGAGATGCTTAGTATGCTAATATTTTTGTTACGCGTGCAATAGAGTTATGTCTTCTTTGTGAGATAAGCTTGATGGTGTCTATTTATTATAGTATGATCTTATTTCTTTTAATGAGATAGTCATAGATCTTTTCAATCTTTTTGTTGATCATTTATGGTTGTTGTTTACACATTTGCGTTAGTTTTATATTTATGAACTAACGTCTATTGCCTTTCCTACTTTCTAGTTAAAAGCATACATGTGTTTATTTAGTTTAGTTAGATTCATTGCATATCATTTGAGGGAGCTGTACCTCCAAAATTCAGAGAAAAGCCACAAATACAATTGTGGTCTTTTTAAAGCTATTAGCAGATTGATACTAGTGCTAAATAGGGTTGAGAGTCATTTATTTTAAGCATATTTATCATGATCCAATTCATTCGCTAACATGGATACAAGATACTATTCTACTCAATAGTCGCTCAACATGTATTGCAATTCTGCCCTTATTTTGACTTCACACATATAAATTTGCAAGTTTACACAAATTCAGATTTCACACACACCATACATCACTTCATCTCCTCTTCTCATCTCATCAACTTGTGACTCAAGATTGTTTCACATATATACCCTATTACATCCGCATACATCAATTAGATCAACCTAATTAGATGTAGCCCCATTTCAATTCATAAACACTTTGTTAGCTTCATACATGGAAAAAAAACTTCTTTGCGCTAAAAAAAAGTGCAAAAGTTGAATCAAGGTTGACATGGATCTAAAATAGATCCCCTTAACATCCACAATACATATTAATCTTCATAACACAATTTTAAGCATTAGGTCGGCCAAAGATTAGACTCAACCACAAAATAAGCCAATCCATCAGACATTGATCATCCATGTAATCGTATAAGCATGCACCATTTGGAATATGTGCAGTGCTGACATCTGTAAATCATCTCCCAAAAAATATAGAATCTAAAACTAAACACTAGAGGAATGCAGACCAAATAACACTTATCATCTTGTACTATATAAACTAGAATATAGTTTGTCGAACTTCTGTCATATGTATTTTTCAGCCAGATTAACCAAAAATGCTAAAACCTTACACATAGATGTATTTAACTTAGTCTCAACCAACATACTGTAACCACAGTAGCCGATCTTATATCATGAGTGAATCTGGACCAAATTTCTAGATTGTAGTAACATAAAAAGCTGTTTACTAGATAAGATAAGATTGTTAACAAACATTATTGGAATCAATGAAAACACATCAAAAGGTTCCTTCTTGATTCTTTCAACAATCTCCCCCTTTTTCATTGATGGCAACATGTTCCAAAAATGAATTTCAACAAAATGAGTTTCTGTAATTCAACTTCAAATCTGTCTTAAAAAACTTCTCCCTCAAACACAATATCTAAACTTCTCAAAATGTTTCCTAAACTTCTTCTCCAAACTTCTCCAACTTCTCCTTGTTTGACATCAAGGAAAAAGGGTGTGCTGATGAGACACATGAACATAAAGAAAATTGAAATAAAATTACTAACTCCCCCTTAGGGAGTTATCCCTAGAATCACATCCAATAATATGTACAAAAAAAAAGAAAAACTAAAAGCAACTTGAAAAAAGGGTGTATAGGGTGAAATATGTTCACCCAAAGGAGGAATCACCTTCAAGTTCCTTGAGAATGGCTTCCCAAGTAAATTTCCCTTCATCCCAACTCTTTTTAGTTGTAATAAGTGCCTTATGCATTGATTCCAACTCCACCATGCTTTCCTCTCCCTCTTTGGGAGTATTTAGATAAGGATTTATCTTGTCAAGTTTTTTAGCTTCAGTGAGAGAACTTGCTATTAATACATGCTTGCACTTTTCCAGGTCACCAAGCTGTCTGAATCAACTTATAACATCCTCTTTCTATCTTTTCTGGGTGAAAAAATTGTTTTGCAAGTCTAAAATTGTAGTCCAAGAGGTATAGCTTCTGTCTTTTGTAAGGTCATAGGTTCCAGAGGCATTGGTCAATTGTGACTCTATTGAGTCCATTAGGTCCTTAATGCCTTGAGTAGCATCCAACCATCTCATGCAATACAAAAATAGTGTCTAAGCCTCATCTTCACATTCCTTCACTTCTTTCAAGAATTTCATAATCTTGCTATGTGCAGTTGCACATCTATCCCAAATCTCAAGCAATCTTTTCTCGGCAATCCTTGACTCAACTTCTTTTGCAGTATGCTCCTTTAGGCTAAAATTATATTCCTTGAACGAATCAACCAAAAGTTTCAAATTCTCAATAGGTGTTAAAGAATCATCAACAGTGGTGCCAGGGGTTGCATCCTATAAGACTTTGATGACATCATTGACTAGCTCAGTCCCCTTCTGATAAGTTTATCAGTATCCAATCTCCATCGATCAATTAGGATGATTGATCACGAGGTTTGAAAGAGCGAGCTGAACCGAATGAAGCATGAACCTGGCGATGACTTTGAGATATCCGGTCTCTGTTGTCTCTGACGCCGACCATGACGCGGAAGTGAAAAGCGGACGCGATCTGGACATCCTTCTGGATGAAATGCTGATGACGCGCCGATGCGGATGACCTGACTTCGATCTCGACTTTGTTTGTCATAATCATCAACATCATTCTTATTTCAAGACCTTTTATTTTCTCCCTCGTTCTATTTTTCAAAGTAGTTCTCTAGAGGAGCGATGTCTCCAGAGGGGCATGTGTATCCTCAAACGTGATTCCCCTGACATCCAATGTGGGAGTCTCTTCAGCTGTAATAACAACATTTTTGTCTTTCTACTACCACTTCTTGAGAAAAGGTGAATTGATATGGGAGGAACATATTTTCCTCTTCATCGTTAGCCTTTATATTTACCAAGTTCCTTTACTTGTGCTGTATAGGATGAAGAAACAACAATCATCCCAAATTGTAGTGCCATAATTCTTACTGTATCAAAATTTTCTTGTTTCAACTTTTCTGTGCTATCCTTCTCTCTTGTCATAAGAATGGTAACTCTTTTCTTTACTCTAAATTTCTATGTGTATGATTCTAGTAGGGTGGCCTTATCATCCTTAGACAAAGATGATCCAATTTTATTCAAGGATTCAGTTTTGATCTTGTCATCTGCTTCAACAACTTTGTCTTCTTTTCACTAGATCTTTCCATACAACATTAGTTACCTTCTCCTTCACATTCTCCATACTTTCATCCAAAATGATCATATATTGAACAAAAGTGTCTATAATAGTTTTCTAATATTCTCCATCAACCTCATCATATAATTTGGCAGTGGCTTCTAATAAGCCATCATGTTCTAAAATATTTTTAACCAAGGATTCAAACTTTATAGGTGAACGGGCTCTTACTTGAGGAGTCTTGGACTTCTTTTTCTCAGGCATTGATTTGCCTACATTTGTCTTATTTCCTCTTTCCTCTTATGCATATGAATTATAAAAGATTCTTTCTCCTTTTCCATCTCCTCTCCTTCAAACGAATCCACAATATTGACTTTGGCCCTCTTTGATTTAGTACTAGCCTCTTGTGAGGCACCTTCATTGCTAGTGGAAGCACTGCTTCTTTTTCTTTTCAATGGTTCTTCTTCCTCTAAACAAGTTTAATTTCTTCTTCCACAACATCACTTAAGTTACGATCTCTAGATGCTTTGTGTTTCTTTCTTCCTTTGGAGGTAGTGTTGTATCATTAATGCTCACCATTGAATAGAAGGAAAGGGATTTATATGAAATTAATTTTTTTTCTTTTAAAGAATCAGTAGTCTTGTTTATGGTTGATTTTGTTTTAGAGGTAGTTAATTAAAGTTACTTATGTTCATCACCTTAACGCTTCATAATAAAGATGGATGCTAACTATGTAGAGTCATTTCCTTGAGAAATTATTTAATTATTTTTGTAGTAATGTGTTTCATCATAATTGGATGCTCTCTTGGTTGTGCATTACAAATTCAATACAATCTAGTTATCCATCATAACACATGGGTTGATTATTAAGAATACTGCTTACTCTAGATTTTGTTATTGTTACAATTTAGTATGAAAACTATCTAGTTGGGTTGATGATTTTAGACAAGTGTGACTTTTTTTTATGAATTTAATGCAATGCTATTCATATGTTGATGACATGCCTAAAATTTGGAAATATTAATGTTGATTGTTTGAAAGTGAAAAGTTTAACTATGGATGAAACTCTTGCTTTCTTTTATTGGTGATGGTAATTCAAAGTTTAAAAGTCGTCCTTTTCAAAAGATTTGATGTTTTAGTATTGCTAAGTAATACGTAAATATTATCTTAATTTCTCAAGTAAAAGATTGGAAATGAGATAAATTAGCCTCAATTATTAGTGATTATCTTGTTTCTAATAATGATGCTTAAAGTTGGTGCAATGGGACTATGAGTTGAATCATGTTGTAAGACAAGAGTTTATCCTTAGTGGTGTATTATGTTTTGATCTAAGGTGAAATTAATTATTGTTCTAATGTTTATTTTGAGAGTCGTGTTGGGGATTGAGAATTATGTGGAATTCCTTCTTGGAAATCCAATGCGATATTGATGTAATTAGGTGTTGGTAATTGTTTCAAATATAAACTAGTTCATGCTTTGATAGTGCTAAGTGGTCTTTATGTGGTTCAAAGTGGCTAAGTGTTATTTTTAATAAGTGTTTCTAAAGTTCTGAAAGTGCATTATAATATGTGTTGTGAAAAACCAGTGAATGTTATGTTTGTGGCTTGGGAGAAGGGTGTGGTGGACATTTGGGATGATCTACTTGCTTATACCCTCATGTTAAATTATGTGTTATGATATTGCATGTTTTGTTGTGTGTTTTGGTTCAGTGTGAAGTCTTGTTTTTTTGTGACTAAGGAGTGGATCTTGCTTGAGGGCTAAGAGCCTCCTTCGTTTGGGGTTGAGGAAGTCCCTCATTCATTGGAAAATTCTGATTGTTTTCTGACGCATCCTTGTGCTACCCAGTGGAAATCTATCGAAAATCATGATTTCCCTTGGATTGTTGATCTGGATCTACTCCCCCTTTGAGGAGCACATTTGTTGGTCCATAGTGCAAAACTTTTTTCCTTAAGTGAATCCCATGGGTTGAGGATGTATCTAGTGTGCCAAACTTTGGATGAGCTTCCACTTGGGCTACAAATGTTATAGAGTTTGGATATTCAGAGGTATGAGTATTAGATGCAATGTTCTTGTGGTATCAGTATTGGTCTATTCACATACATGTAATTATTTAACTAGTCATGGTCTGTGAGCAGCGTTGGAAATAGAGGGAGAAGAATGCAATTGTTTAATTCTTATTATTTAGTAATTGTTGAAAGAATATAAAATGACAAAATGTAAGGCATATGACAACAAAATATTATATCATTTCCTAGGTTACAAGATTTACAATGATTATGATAGAACTACAAGGATGATTATAAAGATATGTGTTGGTGAATGATGTTCTCTTGGGTAAGATTCAGTGTAAAAATATATTCTTTACATGCTACTTCAACTATATATATGTTTTTGGCTATTTGGTTGGCATGTCCTAGGTTGTGTGGGACTAAACCACCATATTGTTATAAGTGGCTTGAGACCACTATGTTTTTCCAGCTATGTGGTTTGAGAACCACCATTCCCCTCCATCCCTTGAGTGGCTTGAAGAAGTCACATAGTGCATGTAATGTGTCAATTTTTATGAAATGTATATTATTTTGTTGTTTTTCCCAGTAGTATTATATTTTTGGATATTTAATATATGTGGTCCCTTTTTGCCTCAAGGACCTAATTTGATTTAAATAGTTTTTATTTGGATTGATATGCTTCCTTTGTACTTGATTTATTTTTATTTTATTTTTCTTTACTTCTTGAGATTTTTTTTTAAAAATTTTTAAATATTATTTTTATCTTCTTAAGTTTGAGGCTTCTTTGAGCTATAGGCATATGTGCCATGATGTGAACTTTATAAACTGCTATATCTAGGAGGGATCCCTAGCAGGTCATATGGGGGTGAAAATACGTTGGGGAATTTATCTTGTGAGGATGGGGATGTAAATGGGACTGATCTGGGACAGTCATAATCCATTCTCCCCTAGTGTGTGATTCTTTGTGTACCTTCTTTCTTGGAGGCTAACCACCTTACACAAATAAGGGGAAGGTACTAGGAAATGTATGGAGGGGTCCTAGAGAGGGCCTTGAGACCATCTTTCGACATATTATCATGATTACATAGTGATGGAAGTTGCTTTAGATCAATGATATGGAATTTGGCACCGTTCCTCCTCATAAATCCCATTCCCTAAATTGTGTGATATGTTAGTGTTGTGTTGATGGTGTGAGTATTGTAAACTAATATCTGTGATGATTATGCATTAATTGTTGGCATTGTCATGATAAAAGGAAATTAATGGTTTCTTAAGATGTAATTTCATTATGTTGTGAAATGATTGATTGAATTGTTAAAGTAATGATGATTGAAGTGAACATATATTTGACTTGGCTTTGTCTAGAGATTTAAGAATAAAGTAAAAAAAAAGGTACAATAGCGTATTGTCTAAATAGAAATAGATATTTTATTAAGTCCACTATTCATTATTTTTCAATGAATCATCATGAATTCATTGGACAGATTAGAAAGAACCTAATGGATACTTCATTTTCTATTTTTTGATTAGAAGTAGATTTTATCTATTCAAGGAATCAAATGTATGTAAAATATACTATATACTATATATATATACACTATATGCTATTTGAACAAATAAATGAATTACAACGATAAGATCAAATGAATTCTCAATTAAGTTGAGTCAGATAAATAAATTTATTTTTCGAAAAATACAAAAAATATATTTTTTCCCAAGATCTAAAATAATGGAATAAAAATGAAGCAAAATTTGTATTCATTCTTAATTGATGGCGAGGAGCGGATCAATGAGTGGGAAAGGGCATTCTTCTAGGTTTTTGAATTTTGAAGGCAAAGATGAGGGAGATGATGTTGATTATGATGGAGATGATGGGTTCTTTGAGGTTGTAGAAACTGTTCTATGGCCTTGGTTTGAGTCTCCTGATCTGGTTGAGCATGTGATCATGCATTTTTCTGAGGAGACCATCTTGTTGGGTTTTACTGTGGTGTGGGAGCTTGCTGTGAAGCCCTTAGTGGCTATCATGGTTGTCTTGGTTGTTGCTCGGTTTGATTCGCTGGAGTGTGTACGAGGGAGGTTCTCTTGGCCTTCTCCTTGCTCTGTTCCCTTGTCTTCTGTTATGCTCATGTTGTGTGCCTCTTGGTTGGGGCCTCTCATTGAGTGTGGCTTTGGCTGTCCTTGGGTCACTCGGTCTATTGGTGACTGGTGTGGTTTGGTATGATAGACTATTTACTACTCGAATCCCCTATTCCTTCCCCTGTGGTGTGGCTGGGGGTAGTTTTGTCCCTTCTCATGCTTTCATGGGTTGGTTGCATTGTTGGGTTGTTATTATGTTTTTACTTCTACATTGTTGGGGTGGTCTGGGCTGCTCTTCTTTATAGAAGACGTGTTCTTGTGGTCTTTGGATTTGGTGTGATGTTTGCTTTGGGTATGCCCTGGGCTTTGATTGCTTTGTGTAATCTACTCTACTACTTGTGGATCTTGGAGTTGTGCTTTCTTGCTCCCACAGGTACCACTGACTCTTTGGTGGCTCTAAGATCGATCTTTGGGTTTTCTTTGGAGCTTTTTGCTATTGAAGAAGTTTCTATCCTATTTCCTATCCGATCCTAGGTGGTTTGGAGTTGGTTGTTCTATTGGGCTACTTTTCCTGAAGTGAGGGTTGTGTTGGTTTTTGTCAGAACTGTTGCTAAAGCTCCTTTGGAGAGTTGGCTCCCTGGTTATGTGAAACTGCAGATGGCTGACCTCCCTCTACAAAGGTGTTCAATGGGAACTATCTTGTTAGCTCCTTTGTTTCTTTCATGGTTTTGGAGACCCTTCCCTATTTCATTGGGTTGGGTTTTGTGCTTTAGGAAGGCTTCCTGGTTGGTGGAAGTTGTTTTGGTGATTGTG
>VDFB02052958.1:0-16647 GCA_007258455.2 Sequoia sempervirens
AGAACAAGGTTGGAAAACCTTGAGCATGAAATGAGAGGAAGAGTTAGAGTGGAGCAAGAAGTTTCAATTAATAATAATGAAGAGAAAGTTCCCAATAATGAGGATGAGGGAAAAAAATCCCACGAGCACACTCAAACTCATAAGCATGAGAATGAAAATTCCCAATCTCAATCTAAGAGAACTATTAGAAAGCAAATGGCAACCGAACTTTCTAGGGACATGAGGAAAATAACCCCATCAAAATTTGAAGGAAGCACTAGTGGGGAAGAAGTTGAATCTTGGTTAATATATATGGAAAAATATTTTGAGATCAAAAACTACTCTAAGATCAAAAAGGTTGTATGGGGAGCCTACTAGTTAGTGGGAAAATCATCTAATTGGTGGATGAACAAGAAAATGGAACTCAGACTTAGTTCTTTGAAGCTTAAATGTAACGAGTATATGGAAATAATTTAGAAAAGATGACTACCCCAACTCTTTTATGATAAAAAAATCACTAATTTTTAAAACTTGAAATAGGGAGATATGTCAGTAAATGAGTATTGGGAAAAGTTTACCTGTCTTCTATGATATGTACTAATGTATCAGAATCATGAATGATTTTGCATCAGGAAATTCATTGTGGGGCTTAATAGCTAGATGGGTGGTGAAATATATGTTCATGGTCTAGTCACTATGGACCTAGTTTACAAGAAGGTTGTTAAGGAGGAGTAGAATCTCAAAGCCATCTCCATCCACCAAGAGTATAGAAACTGTAAGAAGTATGGAGCAGCCCAAGTTAATCAGAATCCCAAGAAGTTTTATGGAGTGCAAGATTCTCATAAGCAAGGGGATAAGATAACCCAAAATAATGGGAGAGAATCTAGGAGGGAGTGCAAAAGGAACAATTTCAATGGCAGTAATGTCAACAGTGCTGAAGGTAATGCTAGTAGACCTGGTGAATTTTCAAGGAAGAAAGGACCAACAACGTGATGCTTCACATGTGGTGGAAACCATTATGCTATAAATTGTCCCAACAAAACTTCTGGTTCATGACCTCATGGAAACCTTCTTGTTTAAATGAACAAGACAATTGAGAGGGGGGGTGAATCAGTTTTAGCAAATTAAACCTTCAAAAACCCTCAATACTAGTAATCAGATCCACAAGCATTCATTAAGTCCTTATTCTATTAGATTGATTAAACATGAAATGGAGATAATAGAAATTGAAATCGCAACACCATATACATGAGAACACCAGATTTACATGGAAAACCCTAATAAGGGAAAAAATACAATGAGGATTAGCTCACAATATAAGTAATAACAAAACCGGTACAAAGAGACTCATTGCCAGAATAGGATGCACTGTCCAAAAAGGCTCATAGCCAAGGCTCACTACCATAGAAAGAAGAAAAAGAAGATATAAAAATAATGTTACACAAAGAAACACTTCTTAATGCAACAAGGAGTCCACCACAATTGCTCGCACACTTTCACAGTCTTCACATGAAATTTTTGGATGCCTTCAGTTCACTACCTTAAGGAATCCTAACATGAAATTTGCACTGCTCCACTCAATTTCGCATCACATACATCTCTTGCAACAATCTCACATCTATCTTTCTTCTTACTCTTTCACTCACTTTCTTGCATCAACACCATACATATTTATATCAAGTTCTATCTCAAAAACTTTCTCCAATGTTGACCACTAGCCATTATACATTCAAATTTGAAATAGGTTGGTACCCAAACATTCTCATAGTGGATAGGAATGAAAGGGGACCTACATAAAACTTTAATTAGGACCCAAATATATCCCAACACACTTCTACAAGCCTTGTATTTAGTGTTAAACACAAGGTTGGCCAACACCCATGCAAAACACCATAGACATTAAGTACACGCTTCCATAAATCAAGTCAAAAGTTTTGGACAGCATAATTTACTTGAATTCAATCTAGAAAAATCCATGAACTACTTAAGATTCATCAAATTCAACCAAGCTTCACATCAGTGACTAATTTAACTTAGGACAACTAATAACAATTGTTTACATACTAATAAATAAAACTTACACTATACTACACCAAATCAAGTAAAATTTTGAATATAGAAAGATAAAAGCATTATAAGAAACTTCCTAGATCCACACAACCTGAATCTAAATAGCAGAGAAATGTAGAGAAAATACATTTCACCCAAATCATAGAAAACATTATTGAACAACTGGTTCATACACTAGTGAAAATATCTCGCACTGTACAATGATCTAGAAACCCAAATTCTAAATATAAAAACCTCTATCAACCTTGAATAACCTGTAAGAACTACACGGGCATAGCATCAACATAGAAAACACAAAGCACATTATGAACATTTTCACAACACAATTTACTTTGTTTATTAAATTTTCTCAAGAGCACTTGGAAACCAAGTACCAGAACCATCATCTCAACTCATTACTTCATTCCAACTCATGTTCAGATTCTGCAACAAAAGAATAGCTTCATGTACTCACACCACTTCCTCAAGGTCTCAACTGCACATGCACAACCTATTTTCCTCTTTTTATAATTTTCTCAATATCCTCAACATCTTCATCCCATAGTTGACATCAATGACAACACCAATTAGTAGACTTATTATTAACATCAATGAAAACACCATCATTCTTGCAACAATCTCCCCCTTTTTCATTGATGGAAACACAAGATGTGAAAAGCCACCAAATACCACACAATATTTTTGAACACTCTCTCTCTTTTTCTCTAAGATAGATAGCCTACACAACATTCTTGAAACTTTTCTTTTTCACATGATCCTCTCTCCCTAAGTAGTTAAGTTCTCCCTTTTTTCACATGATTCTCTCTCCCCCTTTGACATCAATGGCAAAGGATAAAATGTTTTGCATTTTTCTACCTCTTTGACATTGGACCAAAATTACTTGCTTTGAATACTGCCCCTTAGGAGTACACCCAACTAAATTAGTAACAAAATGACAACACATGACACTACCTACTCCCCTTGAGAGGTAGCCACCAACTTCAGTCCAAAAAAGAGATAGATCCATAGATCCAATAGACTAATGCACCTCTATATGAATCTAGTTCAAGAAAGGAGGGGAAATAACCCCCAACTTCTCCCAAAGATACTCAAAAGTATCCTTAGGAAGAGCCTTAGTAAATATGTCAACAATCTGATCCTTTGTACGAACATACTCAAGCTTCACTTCATTCTCCATAACCTTCTCTCTCAAAAAGTGATATCTGATAGATATATGATTTGTCCTTGAATGCATCACTAGATTCTTTGAAATTTTTATTGCACTTGTATTGTCACAAAAGATAGATATAGGTTTGTCAAATACAATTTTGATATCCTTCAATGTTTGTCTCATCCATAATACCTATTGTTACCCCAAAATTTAAAAATTGAAAATTTTCAAAAAATTTAATGCATTCCTTTACATGTCTTTGAGCCTACCAAATCATGAAAACCATTAATTTTCAAAATCTATGCTATCTGGTAAAAATTCCTCTTATGAGCATGATTTTATCTTCATTCCACCCAATCTAGCCAGTTTTCATGTTTAGGCACTTCATCATTTGTGAGATTTTAACCTTCACTTTACCGGCAACTATCCGCAAATTGAGTAAAAAAAAGCTAACCTCCATGTCGCTGAAAATTAAAAGTTTTCTGGGTTCTACTCTGTGGTTTTTAATAATCCAGTTGTCCAAATTTTGTGCAAAAAAAAGCTATTTTGTGAAAGATATGGAAATTTTTGTCTTTCATCCAAGGTTTGGTTTCGAAGAAATGATTTCTATTTACTTCCATGACAGAACTCTAAGTGGCTTTATTATAGTCATATTTATTAAAGTGGAATGTTGAGGGGGTCCCACCAATTTGAAAGTTTATAAGTACTCTTGTCAGGGATTATAAAAATCTTCTAAACTCCGATAATGAGAACTCCCAAACTCCCGACTCTATGGTTCGAAAGTTTCAAAATTTCTCGACAGTCCGACAAGCTAATGCATTTTTCGATAACATTCAGGGTTTCCATTGGAATGCTTTTGGCTCATGGTGTAAGTGACTCACAGAAATATAACCTCATTGACTGCCATGATAGCAGGGGTTATATGCAAAATATATTTGTTTTGAAGCTTTAAGCGAATGTGATTGACAGATATAAAAGCAGACTCCGTCACCTTTTCCAGCATCTCCTAGCCCGTGCCATGGATATTTAAATAGTATGAACCTGGTTTTGTGTGCATCAGCTTCATGCTCTCCTTCTTAAACAAATTATAGAGAATGAAATGATGTTCATGGTGATTGGCGTTACTTAATAAGATGAAAAGACATGGTATTGTGACTAAGAATATTGCAAGGAGCCATGGAAGGTATCTGTCATGTTCTCACCATCTGGTTTTTGCAATGGAATTCTATGAGCTTGGTTATATACAAATAGGGGCTTTCTCAATGAATTGTAGAAAGGCGTTTAGGTAGAGATTTAAAATTGATTGTAGATATCCCCCAGAGCATAATGAAATAATGGCTTCCTATTTGTTGGAATTGCTATTCTTTCGGGAGGCCGAAATTGGAATATTTGTGAAGGATTTCAAAGTAACGAGGAATCACAAGAAGCGCAAGGTCATTCAGAGGAGTATATCAGTGTCCTAAGGGTACTAGTCGAAGCATATATTGAAATGGAAAATGACAAGGTACAACATGCGCATGTGCTAGAGAGACATGAAGTGAGTATGCTTACACAAGGAATGGTATTCTGAAGAAATATTTCATTAAGAATGCAATGTATTTGCATATGATAAACCCCGCAACACCCATCAAAACTGCCATGGTGGGGAAATACACCGGGTTGTCAGATATTTTTTACCTTTTTGTGTTGAAGGCTCTTTTGTGTGCTTGCATTGCTTGTTTGTTGAAACTGTCTGTGGAATGGATCACATCACCCGATCTTGAAGATGTAACTACAAAAGAGGCACCAAATGTGCATACATTTGCATGAAAGGCTTTGAAGGAGAATTGTAGAGTTGGGGGCCTGATTGGATATTTGTTATAAGGAAACAATTTGACAATTTACGGAAATATGGAATGAATTCCAACACCATTGATTGAATAGAGCCAATCGTTGCCAGTTCGGGATAGTTACTTTGCTAATGAAATCATTAGAGAGAAAGAATCAAGAGATCAAACATGACTTTCAGTGGTAAGAGATGTGTCACATGGAAAGAGTGTAGACGCGGGAATTTGTTGTCTTTTATTTTCATTGTTTCTCATCCATGAGTGTTGGGTAAATGGACTTTGTGTCATTTTTTTGCATTCACTTAATCCTGAATTTAATTCTTTGCATCTATTTCATGGTTATGGGTAGGTGTCATTTTACCTTTTCTGTTTCTGGTAAAAAGTATACCCAGTATTTTCTATTCATTGCAAATCATTCAAAGGTAGTCGTGCCTTGTAAAATAAGTAGAGAGAACTTGCAAATACCATTGCAAGTGACTCAACTATTAGTACTATTTGTTCTTCTTGTTGGGCATTCTGATTCATTTTCTTTCATTCATTTTCAAAGGACAAATCTGTTTACTAATATTTTTTGGTGACTCTGTTGGGGACACAGAAAGACCAGTACCTTTCTTGTTTCAGACATGAAATGGTGCCTTCCCAGAAAAGAAGGTTGGCGACTCTTTTTATCTAAAGATCTCAGACAAATGATTCGAGGCTAGGCCAAGCAAGGAAGCCAATTTAGAAAGAAATTTGTACCAACAATTGAAGAGATAATTGCTAAAGACGATGAAACATTTCAAGCTTTTTGGAATGCTTTCAAAGAAATCATATGTGAAGCCAAAAAGAAAAGATTGAACCCATTTGAAGATCACAAATATGCATTGTTGTTAAGAAGTGTATATCAAATATATTTTCAACTCAAGGACCTCGAGCAAGAGACTCATCAATCGCGGATTGTAGTAAAGGGATTAAGATTGGTAGAGGAAGATAAAGAACCAACATATTATAATTTATTAGTTCTTGGTGAGAAGAATCTTGTGCAACTATCAATAGAACCACCAGTCTCATGGAATCACAATCAGCAACAAAGAAGAAATTTATATCAAGCTGAAAGTGAAAAGCCTAAATCTTTTTCAACATGCATGCAGGCTGATCTAAGGGAGCAATCATTCAACTCCCATAGAGAAGAGATTCCACCAAATCAATGCAAGAAAGTCTTCATCCCAAATTGGTTCCTGAAGGGATCAGATGATGAATTTTGGTGTGGTATTGTAGATGAGGGCAATCATATTACAAAGATTGGGATAAAAGTATTTACTAGCAGCTCTGACAATATTGAAAGAGGTATGAACTCTTCTTTGTTTGAATCTTGTGATAAAAGGGTTGAAGAGAAGAAAATACTAGGAGATGAAATGTATGCATTCAAAAATGGTTTAGTTGAGCTTGCTAAAAAAATGGATATTTTTCAAACTGCTTGCATTTCCCATGATGATTTTATATATGTGAAAGAAGAAGAAGCTCTTTCTGTTAAGTTTGACCCCATGCTTTTAGAATGCAATACCCAAATATCACAGTTAGCAGCATGCATAAGTTCTATTGACCAATTGCAGGAAGAACCTTTAAATTTTGATGCTTCCTTTGTGTGTCCAAATGAAAACACAATTAATAACACATGTGAAGGAAATGTTACAGCAGCAACAAAAATGGAGGAACAATTGGAAGAGCTTGAAAATAAAATTAGTTGGGGTGAATATAATGCATTATATGTGCCAACCGGATATTGTAAAAAATCAAGGGTAAGAGATAATCGTCTTTTTGTGTTGCATGATTCTCAATCTATTGATGAAGATTTATTCACTTATGACAAAAATGAACTAGAAAGGTATATTATTGAGAAAGATAAATCTGATTGTTGTATACAAATGCAAAGTAGTGATATTCATAATGTCGGCATTTTGAGTCAATACTCAAAGACTTATGTTGTTGATTGTGTGTTTATGATAGAAGTTCTTGGTGATTTTTCAGTTCATAGAGATGAAGATGTTAATTTGATGATTTCTAAATTGGTGGTTGGGAAAAATAATAAAATTTCTTCAATAAGTGATGACTTGGTGTTTAATAATGCTATTGGCAATGGCAACATTTTTGATTTTTGTCAAATGAAGGCTAATCTGAACCAAAGTATACAAGCTGACTTCTATCAAGTGATTGGTTCCTTTTTATCTGAAACAAAACATGAAGTTGTGGCTGGTCATATTCAAGAAATGTACGATGAAAAGTGGCTCTTTGGTTGCATGCTAATATACAAAGGCATTTTACACCTGGCAAGTCTCCATTGGACCTATATGCTAGTGTTGAATCTGCAAATGTTTCACAATTGCACATCTCTTTTCCATAGTGGGTCCTATTTCTCTTAGCCCATGAATGGATTTGCATGAACATCGGGCACGTTTCGAAGGTAGGTTCTTATGACCATGTATATAATAGGTGATTTTGGTGTGCCAATAGTGTAGTTTCCTTTCCTGTTTTACCCGGTTTTGTTTTGCTCTGGCTCCATGTGTTCCCTATTATTTCTTTTGACTCCGCACCCAATGGACTTGGACTGGTCTGCCCCAAAGCTTCTAGAGTTCTCTGTATTTCACCAGGAAATACAGTCCCCAGTCAAAGCCAATCTTACCCCAAAATTTGAAATTTGAAAATTTTCAAAAAAATTAATGCATTCATTTACATGTCTTTGAGCCTTCCAAATCATGAAAACCATTAATTTTCAAAATATATGCTAGCTGGTGCAAATTCCTCTCATGAGCATGATTTTATCTTCATTTCGCCCAATCTGGCCAGTTTTCATGTTCAGGCACTTCATCATTTGTGATATTTTAACTTTCACTTTACTGACGACTATCCACAAATTGAGAAAAAAAAGCCAACCTCCATGTTGTTGGACATTAAAAGTTTTCTAGGTTCTGCTCTATGGTTTTTAATCATCTTATTGTCCAAATTTCGTGCAAAACGGAGCTATTTTGTGAAAGATATGGCAATTTTTGTCTTTCAGCCAAGGTTTGGTTTCAAAGAAATGATTTATATTTACTTCCACAACAAAACTCTAAGTGGCTTTATTATAGTCATATTTATTAAAGTGGAATGTTGAGGGGGTCCCACCAATTTGAAAGTTTATAAGTACTCTTGTCGAGGATTATAAAAATCTTCTAAACTCCAATAATGAGTTATAAAGTTTTTAGAACTCCCAAACTCTTGACTCTATGGTTCGAAAGTTTCAAAATTTCTCGACAGTCCGACAAGCTAATGTATTTGTCGATAACATTTAGGGTTTCCATTGGAATGCTTTCTGCTCATAGTGTAAGTGCCTCACAAAAATATAACCTCATTGACTACCACAATAGAAGGGGTTGGATGCAAAATAGATTTGTTTTGAAGCTTTAAAAGCTTTCAAGTGAATGTGATTGATAGATATAAAAGCAGACTTAGTCGCCTTTTCCAGCAACTCCTAGCCCACGCCATGCATATTTAAATAGTATGAACCTAGTTTTGTGTGCATCAACTTCGTGCTCTCCTTAAACAAATTACAAAGAATGAAACGACGTTCATGGTGATTGACGTTACTTAATAAGATGAAAAGATGTGGTATTGTGATTGAGAATATTGCAAGGAGCCATGGAAGGAATCTATCATGTTCTTGCTATTCGGTTTTTGCAACATAATTCTATGAGCCTGGTTATATACAAATAGGGGCTTTCTCAATGAATTGTAGAAAGGCGTTGAGGTAGAGCTTTAAAATTGATTCTAGATATCCCCCAAATCATAATGAAATAACGGCTTCCTATTTGTTGGAATTGCTATGCTTTTGGGAGGCCGAAATTAGAATATTTGTGAAGGATTACAAAGTAATGAGGAATCACAAGAAGCGCAAGATCATTTAGAGTAGTATATCAGTGTCCTAAAGGTACTAGTCGAAGCATATATTGAAATGGACAATGACAAGGTATAACATGTGCATGTGCCAGAGAGACATGAAGTGAGTATGCTTACACACAGAATGGTATTCTAAAGAAATATTTCATTGAGAATGCAATGTATTTGCATATGATAAACCCCACAACACCCATCAAAACTGCCATGGTGGGGAAATACACTGGGTTGTCAGTTTTTTAACCTTTTTGTGTTGAAGGCTCTTTTGCGTGCTTGCATTGCTTATTTGTTGAAACTATCTATGAAATGGATCTCATCACCCGATCTTGAAGATGTAACTACAAAAGAGGCACCAAATGTGCATACAAATGCATGAAAGGCTTTGAAGGAGAATTGTAGAGTTGGAGGCCTGATTGGATATTCGTTATAAGGAAACAATTTGACAATTTACAAAAATATGGAATGAATTCCAACACCATTGATTGAATAGAGCCAATCGTTGCCAGTTCGGGATAGTTACTTTGCTAATGAAATCATTAGAGAGAAATAATCAAGAGATCAAACATGACTCTCAGTGGTAAGAGATGTGTCACATGGACAGAGTGTAGACGTGGGTGTTGTATTGTCATGGCATTGCTCAGTCAAAACTTGTGTGCAAAATGTGAGTCATAAATGCAAAAACAATGAATCATTTGGAAGATTATTTCACTTAATGTTGATCAAATCATTTGAGCCGATGTGGAGATGAAATCATATATGGGATTTTGGTCAAGAAATTATTATAGTATAAGAAACTGAAAATGATATTATGGGTTGAGTAGGAGTGCAACAAAATGATTTGTATAACAATGTGAAATGTAGACAAAGCTGGTGGAACGTTTGGTTGAATGCTGTGATGAAATTGCAATTCTTTCAATCAAGAATTTACCTACAGTAAAATTGCCACATGGTTGACAAGTTGGTGCACAACACATACAAATCTCGAATGGAATTAGAAAAAAAATTAAATCCAAAAAGCAGTTATTGCGGTGAAGAAGGAAAAATCAGGATGAAGTGCATATGTTGTAAAATTTATTCTAATTGTCTTTCTCTCTAGTTGCTTTTTCACCTTAAGCAAAGTTGGCTATATTCTTGCCTTCTTATTCTTCTATGAAAATGGAAATGGAGTTATGTTGGCATATATTGTATACACCTAAAAATGGTCACATCACATAGTCTGGTAATTAATATTTAATTAAATCTCTGAATTCCATCTGCGTATAAATAAATTTAAATAATTTATTTATATTGTTCATTATTTCATTTCGATTAAATAAATAAGTTTATTTAATCATCTTTTTGTATTCATTTCTTAATTAATTAAATAAACATTATGATTTATTTATATTAATTATCAATAATCTTGGCTTGAATATTTTATTCAAATAAAGATTAAGTATTCTTTTCTTCTAAATTCCATTCACAATTAAATATTCCAAAATATTTAGGGCATGTGCAGGATCATGGTATTGCAAAAAGTGGCAATGGAGAAAAAAATACGTGTTTCTACGACTCAAAAACGTGAAAATGCCGAGTTGACTTTATGGGGCTCGGGTGACTACCGAGACAAAGCAAAAACCTAGATTTGAAAATCGGATATCCGATTTTGTAAACATATATATATATATATTATTTCGGGTCGAATGAAACTGACCAAAACTCATTTTCATTCGGCTTAACCGTGGCGGGCGCACAGTGGAAAGCGCAAATCAGATATCTGATTTCAAATCCATTTGCAACAGGTTAGATTCTTGATTTTTTATTTGCTCTAATCAAATTTTCAATTAGATTTGTTTAATTTTAGTTGATTTTTTTCAAAATAGGGTTTTTTGATAGATATTTTATGAAAATTTTGAGTTTAGCATGGATTTTGATGAAAATTGAATGTTTGCAATGGATTTTCACTTAAAAATAGTGTTTTTTATGTATTTGGATTAAAAATTAGAGAATTTTATAGATTTTTGTTAAAAACTAGGGTTTTTGTTGGATTTTTTAAAAAAACTAGGGTATTTTTATACTATTTTCATTTATATTGTCTGATTTTAATTAGATTGATTTGTTTTTATATTTAATCAGGCATTATGGCTGCATGTATATAAAATTAAAATTTTGTGCATTTCTAAAAGTATTCCTATTGGCAGACCTAAACATCTTCAATTAGGATCCTCAGATACTATATCTCATTTTTAGATTTTAAATTTAACAAAAATCAACCTCATCAGTCTAGGGTGCCAATTCCCTGTCCAATCAGTTTTGACAAAGATTTGGATCATAGTTCTATCTCTATGATTCTTATGTTGTTTTGGGTTTTGTGTGTGCAAATTATTTTAGTTTTTGTGACTATTTTGTGTTTTCCCTTCATTGTATGAGCATTAAATTGTTTTGAATCTTGTAGAAAATTTATGAGCTTCATGACCTTGTGTCACTTCACTAATACCCACGTGAGATGTAGTTGTAGACTTATGGCTTCCTATGTTGCAATCATAGCCAATGTTGAGCTTGATTCTTATAACTCTTTCACTCAACGTATTATGTCTACCCAATCCATCTTATATTCCCTCCCTAGTCCTACATTACCCATGTCTTTTTTGTAACCTAACATTTATGTGGACTTGGCATATGTTATTTCTAAGGTCCCCAATGATAATCTAGAATAATTGGATAAAGACCTACAATGAATTCAACAATTCTTAAGCATTGAACCTTTGGATGGAGAAGCAATCCCTCTTTTGGATAGCATTGGGAAGTTGGTAAATGATTAGGAAGGGATAGAAGTGTTACGTAGCCTAGCTAATATAGTAGATTCTAATATTCCTTTGGTAGCTAGTTTCACGAAAT
This sequence comes from Sequoia sempervirens, assembly GCA_007258455.2. NCBI lineage: Eukaryota > Viridiplantae > Streptophyta > Pinopsida > Cupressales > Cupressaceae > Sequoia > Sequoia sempervirens. Next base: position 11,812 of record VDFB02052958.1, read on the forward strand.
TTTTGACTAATGCTCAAAATCCTTTTGGAAAATAAGTTTCCTCTCCCACAATAATGCCTTCTATTCCCAACTTTACACCTCCAGTCATAGCATCAATGATGGAATATAACAATGGTTTAAACTCAAGCTTAGGAATTTCTAGTGGAAATTATAATAGTTTTGTCCCTTCACCTATAACACCTCCATATTCATCACCCCTCCTAAACATGAAATATAATATCCCACCATTCCTCCATACTAGTTCACCATACTTGAAAAACTCTCACAACATGTGGCCCAATGATTTTGTGATAAATCAACTTTTTTATTTAAAGCATGACATTATTACAACAACAAATTTCAAACTTAAACCAAAATCAAACCAATAGTAAACATCCAAAATACCTTACACATAGTTCATTAATGTTCACTATTTTAAATACACCTATACTACAAAACATTGAAATACCTCACTTTGGAAAGTACAATGGTAAAAAATATCCTAATAACCATTTGTTAGTTTTACTACCTTGTGTAGAGACTTTATTTTTGAAGATTCACTTAGTTTTTACTACCTTGTGTAGAGACTTTATTTTTGAAGATTCACTCATAGTGAAACTCTTTTCTAGATCATTGAAAGATATGGCCTTGGATTGGTTTTGTTCATTGTCAAACAATCAATTACCTCCTTTACACAACTCATTAGTGATTTCCTCCAACACTTTCAAGTGAACATTAGTCCTCAAGTTACATTAACAAATTTAGTTCATTGTAATCAAGGACCTAAAGAGAAAATAAAAAACTTTATGAAATGATACTAATCCCTTTATTTGAAATTCTCCTATAGTCTTCAAGATGTTGACATTCAAAGGGTGTTTATAGGTAACTTACAACCTAATATACAAGATAAGAAATTGCTAATGAAATATCCATCCTTAACATGTTTTTGTATAACCCTTCATGATTATTGAATATCGATTAGTTGGTATGAAGGTATCCCTTCATAGGCTCCTATTGGTCAATCATATAAGTCATGCCTCAAAACAACTATCAATCATTTAAAAAGAAAAACAAAAAATTCATTACTTGATAAACATTCATGTCAAACTGCTCATAATATTGAGACAAAAGTAACTACTGTAAACATAACTCTAGATATAAATTTAGGCCATGAGATAGGAAATTTTCATAGTTGTTTGATTCTCTCCATGTGATCATGTTGCAATTGTTAAACAGAATATGATTCAACTTCCTCCAATTAGTCATATTCAAACAATTAAACCTTTACCACCAAAATTTAATGCAAAAACATTTTTTCAATATCATCGTACACCTCGACATGATATGGAAAGATGTAAGCATATTTATAACCAAGTGCAAGACCTCATTCTAATCAAATCCAGTTGGATGACCTATTAATGACAAAGGAAATAAATTGGTTTTTTCACCTAATCAATACTTACAAATATTTACAAGCCCATTGCCAATTCATTCAACAAACTTTGTTCAATACAATGATAATGAAGAAGATGATAATGATTTTTCCATCTTTATAAACATTATTAATATTCAAAATCATAAAGTAAATATTTTGTTTGACATTTCTTTTACATATATTGATTCTTCTATAACTACACTTGATGGTCTTCTTTATATCAAGTTTGCAGGAAAACCTGAAAGGGGAATACTCATTGATCCATGTACATAGTGAATATGATCAAAAAGAGAGTTATTGTATGTACATGAACTTTATCTGAGATGATTATGAGCAATCAAAAGCATGATTAAAAGCTCATGATGATTTATGGCTTCCCTATAATTGGTTTGATAACTCTCCCACATTAAAAGGTTGGACCTAAATGGTTAGGTGGTTTTGGTCGTTATAGTAGGTTTAGCATGGATTTTGATGAAATTTGAATGTTGCAATGGATTTTGACTTAAAAATAGTGTTTTTTAATATGTTTGGATTAAAATTAGAAATTTTTATAGATTTTTGTTAAAACTAGGGTTTTGTTGGATTTTTAAAAAAAACTAGGAATTATTTTTACTATAATATTTTTCATTTATATTGTCTAATTTTAATTAGATTGATTTGTTTTATGTGAATCCCGAGGGCATTATGGCTGCTGACAATGAAAATGCACCAATTTACCACCTCCACCACCTCCCACCTCCTCCACCTCCACCTCCACCACCTCCACCTCCGCCACCTCCACCACCACCACCTCCTGCCTCCACAACCATCAATTCAAAATTAATTTCTGAAAATTGCAATAATTGAGGGGCATTTAGAGTTTATATGAGAGTCCCTCAATTATCTTCGATGTCAAACACAATGAAAGAGATAATTAAAAATATAGAAACCCTCTCCTCGCAATATAATGCCTTTCATTTGTGGCAAGAAGACATGAGAGAATATTATGCATGTGGATTGTCCTATGATGATGTGAAAGATCTCAGAATAACCAAAGCCTAAATAGCCTCTTTATTTGTTAACCCCCGCACTGGTTTGCCGGTTAATGTTAATAAAACAAAACTTTCTATAAAATGGTGCACTCATAGAGACATTGTAGAAAACTTTTGGGATCGTTGGTGTATGGTTTTTTTGAAACCACCGAACAACAATTGTGATATACCATTTTACTTTATAAAAAAATTATATGCTGAGTTTGTGTTAGGGCATCATGTCAATTACTTTGACATTAGACCCTTCCAGGGCATTGGTGGAGGTATGCCCCAGGATAGAGCAGGGGCAGTTAGAGTAATACCCCGCCCACATGTTCCCCTCCCTCGCCTTCCTCCGCCACCTCTAGTATACCATCCAGATATTATGCAGGATGCGGCCACATAGACTATCCACGCTATTCACTCTTTGAGTGGTCTTTTGGTTTCACATGCTTCTGTAGTAGCTCAGCTACATTCTGGTGATGTTGGTGATGGCTCGAGTGCTACTGCATCATCCTTGTCAGGTCCACATATTTGTGTACCACATACTTGCTCCATGTGCTACCAAATATGCTTGGGTCCTCTTGTATAGCCTGCCGAGCATCCCCTAGACATTTATGATTATGACTTCCACGATGTGGACATTATAGATAAGACGCAAGGGAGTGGAGCACACTGTACAGAGTCCAGTCAAGCTAGAGAGGGGGACATTGGAATAGTGACACAGGTAAAATTTAAGTTGTGAATTCATAACTTGCATTTGTTTTTAAATGAATATTAATAAGAGATAGTATAATGTACTAATATTTATTTACATGGTCTATTTAATAGTTGATGTCAGAAATGAATGTAATGAGATAGCACCACGAGGGGCCATTTCATTTGGCCCTAGACAACATAGTATATATTTTTGCACTCACTCATTTATATTTATTTATTGTATACTTTATTGTCCTTTGAATTGTCATTAAAATGAAATTATATAATAACTTATATGTTTATCTTATTTTCCTCTTGTAGGAAATACCTTATGCGAGCGAGGTACAACCTTGTCCAGATTATGGAAGTGTAATGTTGGATAAGGGGTGAGTAATTGAGCTCAAATTTGATTGATTTAAGAATTTTTGAAGATCTTATATTGATTATACATACATCAATATAGATTAGTAGTTTCATATGTACTTGTCATTTATGTGCGAGGGAATTATGGGCTATATAACGTCCCTTGTTGACAAGGGCCCACAACACACCAGGCGATATGTATTGGAACACTTGGAAGGAGTAGGTTTTTGACACCTCAAGGAGGAGGTGTGACACCTAAAGGAATATCAAAAGATCAACCTAAAAAAGTATGTGTTCATTTTATTTTGTGTTTGGTATTTATATGTTCCTATTAGTGACAATTGTATGCTAACTTGGATCACTTTTATGTTTTTGTTCACCTATATAGATTGAAATTACAAAAGATGGTTTGGTCGGTTCTTTGAGAGGGGCATATTCTAGAACTCTTGACCCTTTGAAGAGACAGATATTTCAGGTAATCAAGATTACAATTTTAGAGTTCAATTATAATTTAATGTATATTGATTTTGATGTTAATTATTTGATTTTAAATTATATAGTATAACTAATCTCAATTGTGGTTTGAATTTTTCTTGTCAGCTACCTTCAGAGGCAACAAGTGCTTCAAAGAGGCTCCATTTTGATGATCCACGAGTAGTTTAGAATGAGATAGACATTTTGGCATGTAAATATTGAATAGATACAGAGATGGCATATGCCACATATTGTAAAATTTTGTTTGAGTTGGCGTTGATGCCATTTTTGTATATGGACATACACTTGATTATTGGATAATTTCATATATAGAAGTTGACAATCAAAATTTAATTGCCTCCTCATGTGCATAATTAAACTCTTTGAAATTTTAATCAAGTGAGCAATGGTTAAATATCTTGATGTACAATAGCACAAAAAGAATGGTTATATTATGTATTTTATTCATATTGCTGATTACATTGCATTGCACATCTTTCAAACTCAAACCATTACCTCACATTGCATAAGTAACAACTAGATGTTGATAGATGAAAAAATTAATTTACAATATAGTTTTTACAAAGTCAACCTAAGCAATTTTCGAGTGCTTCCACGATTACACTTAACTAATAATTAAAAATTTATTCATATTATTGATTACATTGCATTACACATCTTTCAAACTCAAACCATTGCTTCACATTGCATAAACATCCACTTTCAAAGCACCTATCCTTGATGTACCTACCTTTTAGCTCAGTCAAATAAATGCTAGGCACCAATTTCAGTTAGTCTTGTCAGTCTAGGTGCCTATTCTCATCCATCATGCCACTCAAAACATCATTTTAGATCCTCCCAGGCACCATTTTTACA
>VDFB02052959.1:0-10275 GCA_007258455.2 Sequoia sempervirens
AGCAACTTGTGTTGGCTTTACCATAATTTGATAAGGTATTTCAAATAGACTGTGATGCAAGTGGAAATGTAATAGGAGCAGTGTTGAGTCAAGAAGGAATACTAGTGGCTTATTTTAGTGAGAAGTTGAGTGATGCTAGGAGAAGGTATTTAGTGTATGATCATAAGTTTTATGCCATAGTTCAAGCATTGAAGAAGTGGAGACATTACTTGTTGCCTAAGGAGTTTGTGTTGTATATAGATCATTAGGCATTGCAATAATTGAACAGTCAGGGTAAGTTGAATTAGAGACACATGAGATGGGTGGAATTTCTGAAGAGTTATACTTTTGTTTTGAAACATAGGAGTGGAAAGTCAAATAGATTTGTTGATGCTTTGAGTAGGAGAAGGAATTTGCTGGCATAAATAAGAGTGGAGGTATTAGGCTTTGATGAATTGAAGAACTTGTATGAGGAAGACCCGTATTTTGCAGAACCTTGGAGAGCTTGTAAGAACCATTGCTTGGAAGATAGAAGTCAATGATTTGGATTATTCATTCAAGAGGATATGTTGTTGAGGAGGAAATTAGTTGTGTACACCACAGGTTCAATGAGGGATAACTTGGTGCAAGAAAATCATAGTGGAGGATTGTCAAGACACTTTGGAGTTGATAAGACAATAGCATTGGTAAGTGGGAATTACTTTTGACCACATATTTATAAGGATGTTATGAAATTTGTGCAGAGTTGCAAAGTTTGTCAAGTGAAAAAGGGAGTATTCAAAATGTTGGATTGTATAAGCCTTTGACAGTTCCAAAGAGACCTTGGGAAGATATCATCATGGATTTCATACTTGGTTTTCCAAAGACACAAAGAAGTAATGATTCTATATTTGTGGTGGTGGATAGATTTTCTAAAATGGCACATTTCATACCTTGTAAGAAGACAACAAATGCAGTACATGTAGCAAACTTTTTTTTCAAGGAAGTGGTCAGATTGCATGGATTACCTAGGAGTATTTTTTCAAACAAGATACAAAGTTTGTTGGTTACTTTTGGAGGACACTTTGGAAGAAGTTAAAGACAAATTTAAACTTTAGTTCTACTTTTCACCCACAAACTGATGGACAAACAAATGTAGTAAATAGGATTTTGGGGGGAATTTGCTAAGATGTTTGGTTGGAGAAAAGACCGGAAGTTGGGATTTAGTTCTTGTACAAGCAAAGTTTGCTTACAATAATTTGGTGAATAGGAGTACCAGAAAGACACCTTTTGAGATCATTACTAGAGTTCATCCTAGAGGTATATCAGAGTTGAGAGACATCAGTGTGGAAGGTAAAAGGAGTGTAGAAGTAGAGGAATTTGTAGAACATATGAAGAAAGTGCACGCTCAAGTGAAGGAGCAATTGGAAGATATGAACAGTATAAGGGGAGAAAGTAGATGAAAAGAGGAGACATGAGGAGTTTGAAGTTGGAGATGAAGTGATGGTGTATTTGAGGAAGGAAATATTTCTAGTTGGCACATACAATAAGCTCAAGATGAGGAAGTTTGGACCCTATAATATTTTGAAGAAATTTGATTCAGGAAATGCATATGAAGTAGAGTTACTAGATGGCATGGGTATATCACCTATATTCAACATTGTAGATCTACATCAGTACCATGAAGTGGAGTTCATTGAAGATAGTAAAGAAAAATTGGAGAATTAGTTTCCTAAACAACAATAGATGAGATTCAAAGAGATTTTGGATATAGAGATGTGAGGAAAACTATGGAAGACAGTACAAATAATATCTTGTGAACTGGAAAGGCATGCTAGTGGAGGATTCTTCATGGATTTCTTAGGCTAAGGTAGACCATCTTGGTTTTCCTTTTGGCCCTTGCAAAGTGAGAGACTCACTTTTCATTAACCCCGGATGTTTGATGTAGGAGCATCCTTGGTTCTTGGCAATCTTGCATCAACCAAAAATGTTTTCATTTCAGTTTTGTTCTTGTTCAGTTCAAGTTGGTGGATTCATCATATTTTCTCACCAAACCCTGTGGATTTATGTTTTCATCGTGGACATGTTCATTTCCCTTATTGCAATATTTGAGTGTGGTTGGATCTTTTTCAGGAAAGTTATTGCTTCCAAATTTTGTGGTAGTTTCTTAAATCGACACTAGAATAATTTTCAAGCCTAACGGCTAGTTCGATCGCTCATGGATTTTTCCCGTAACTTGTGGATCCTTACGTTGTGTTTCAAATTTTTCCATGGAGTGTTCCCCGGCCTTAATTTAGGTCCATGCTTCATCCTATGCATTCACCGAGGAGTAATTCAAATTTGAGGCCAACCTATTCATGCACATGTTACATTTTCTCTGAAATGGTAATGATATTTGGCCGGCGAGATGAGGAAAGATAGGTTTTAATATGTAAGATTCAGGCATTAGGAGAATATATGAATATGGGATTTTGAGCATGTTGTATCAGGCCTGTGAGCTGAATCTATAACTCTGGATGTTGTCAATTGTTTGTAATTGAAATTTTTGATAATAAGAAGGTTTGAATCTATATTTTCCTCCATATTCTGTGTTGCTTCTATTGTGTGACTCTTGTTGCACAGTCTGGATTGTTCTCTTTGAGGACCCTCCTACCATGGCTGCACCATTTAAGGATTAATGCAGATATAAATGTTAATGAGGGTTTGATTTTTTAATGTACAACTAATTCAACCACCCCTCTTAGTTGTCTTGTGCATTCAAAAATTTGTATCAAAGCAAGGTTGCTTGGAAGAAAGCTTAGCCACTTGAGGCAGATCTGGGATGGTGCACAAGAAGAAGGGTCCTCTATTTGATGGATTTGATTATGCATTCTAGAAAACCAAGACGAAAGATTTTCTTATTTCTCTAGGACTTGGAGTTTGGAAATATGTTGAAACTAGATATACAATGCCTGCAAATGGTCTAAGTATTGATGATGAGATCAAGGCATATGAGAATAATGGAAAAGCAAGGTATGCTCTCTTGAATGGTCTTTCTAATTCAGAACTTGTGAAATTTATGAGTCTTAAAACTACTGGTGAGATCTAAAAAAAGCTAGAAAGTATCTATGAAGGAGATAATTTCAAGCAAATTAAGATGCAAAATTTGAAGAATAAATTTGAGACTCTAAGGATGATATAAGATAAAGATATTACAAGATGCATCCATAGAGTGGACGAAGTTGTCAATTCCATCAAAGGCCTTGGAGGAAAACTTGAAGAAGATGAGGTAGTAAAGAAGTTATTAAGGTTTCTATTATTAAAGAAGCTCAAAATTTAGATGTAGTGTTAGAAAATGTACTCCTTTATATTTTCACACTATGTTTGGGTCCCTTAATAAATTGAGCTTAATTAAGCCTCTAATTACCTAAATTTTTTCTTTACAAGCCTTATTAAGTACAATTTCTAAAAGGGGACTTGTGACTTAATTAATGCATTTATTGTTATTAACACCAAGAAATTAATAAGTTCTAATTATTTAGGTCAAGATCCATTTTCCCTTGGGTGACTGGGTCCCCCTTAAGAAAACAATTTCAAAATTTAAACATGTTTTTGGTTTCATCTTAAGGTCCTAAATTCATGATTTAAGTATCGGCTTGTGATGTTTAATTTTTGAGAAATTAGAAAATTGTCTATAAAAGAAACGTATTTTATCAATTCAAATCCTAGAACATACATGCAAGCATTCCTAAAGAAAATATTATTGTCAAAGGTGTTCAAGAGTAGATTTCTCAAGCATTTTTTGCAGCAATCAAGATCTCAATCATCATGTCAAAGTTGTCAAGCATCATGCATGTTTTTGGAGCTAACATTGTGATGTAGGTTTCAATAATTTAGGTCATATTTCAAGCATCAATATCACATCATCAATAAATCCATTCATTCAAGATTAGGACCTTGGAGAGATCTACTAAGTTGCATTCCTTCAAGGGTTTCAAATCAAGGGTTTGGTGAGTTGCAACAATGCAATTGTTCATTCATCATTCCTTTATATTTGATTATTTCAGTTCAAGGTTTAATTACCAAAACAGGGTTTGACCAAGGTAAACCCCCATTCACCAAAAACAAACATTTTTTCCTTCTTTTGTGTGTTGCAAATCCTAGGTTGAAGAAGGATTGAAGATCTATCAAAAGAGAAAAAATGGAAAATTTGTCAAAGTTTTCATCAAGCCACAAAAACTCACCTACAATATTTATTTCTAAACTTTCAACTGTGAAATATGGAGAATTTGAGAGTGTAGACACAAGACTAGAGGACCCAGAAATTGATTTCAAGAATCCCTACAAAGACCCATTCGCCCTTGGAAAAAATGAGTCCCAGAGAACACTCGACAACAACATTTTGATGAAAGGTGCAAAAAAACTAAACCTTCTCAAATCCTTCTAAAAGTTGCAGGTTCCATTAGATTAAGGTTTAATCTTGTGATTTCATGTGCTACTTTGCATTTTGGGGTTTATTTACTATATTTAGTCTTTCTCCCAAAATGTTGCTTCAACATATCTGCCATGTCCTAGATCATAAGGAAAACAACAAAATATCCTTCAAAGTTCACTCACCTAAGGGTTGAAAGTCAACCTTGGCTTAAGGGATCTCTTTTTCCTAATGAGATAGTGGGAGATAGGTGCATTATACCCCGTTTTTCCCTTTCTATTTATAGTAAAATTGGTGAACCCCCATTTCATTTCATGTGCACCATTTTCCCACCATTTCAAGTTGTTTGGTGCTTAAACTACTTTTGAATTGAGAGATTTTGATCCAAGTTATTCAAGAAAAGAAACTTCTTTTAAAGTTGGCAAAGTAGAGAAGAATGAGGAATCTAATTTGGATGAGTATGATGAGTTAGAAGCAAATTTTGTGAGGAGATTGAAAAAGGGAACTTAAAAATACAGAGGTAAGTTACCTTTCAAATGTTTCAATTGTGGAAAGATAGCTCATTATGCTTCAAGATGTCTATTCAAAGCTTCAAATTATAGATTTGAGGAGAATAAGTGTAAATCAGTTGAGAGAAGTTATTATGTTGAAGAAGATTCTAGTATATCTGATGATGAATCTAATTACCATGATGATGAGGATAATGAATACTTGTTCATTGCTCTAAATGTTGGAACTAATTTTTCTAACTCTGAGAGATGCATGAAGGAATTTTCTCTGGAAGTAGGTCATAATGGAACTATGGTGACTGCTTCTCATGCTAGAGCGGACAAAGCTATTGGATTGTTGACAATAGATGCTCAAATCAGATGATAAGTGATAAGAGTAAGTTTGTTAAACTTGAGAATTTTGAAGGAGGTTTGTTAAGTTTGATGATAATACATGTACTAAGATATGTGGAAAATTCTCAATTAGTTTTGATGGTAAGCATAATACAGATGGTGTTCTTTATGTTAAGGGTCTCTGGCATAATCTTTAAGTGTAGGAAAAATATGTAGCAGAGTATATAATCTTGTATTTTAGGATAGTGGTTGTGAGATCAGGAAAGGCTTTGAAACTCCAGTTGTTGCAAGAAGGATAGATGGAAATGTTTATCAGCTTAATGGTTCTAATGGTATGTGCTTTATGACTCAAATCAATGAAATTTGACTATGGCATAGAAGAATGTGTCACATCAATTTTGATAACTTAGTTAGAATCAACTATGCTCAAGTTGTGAGAGATATGTCGGAGACTACAAAACCTATCAATGTAGTTTGTAAGGAATTTCAAGTTGGGAAGCAAATAAGAAAAGTGTTCAATGTCAAAGAATATTCTATCATAGGACCTTTGGGGCTAGTGCATACAGACCTTTGTGGATCTACAAGAACAAGAATTTTTCAAGATGATAGGTATTTCATGTTGTTGATTGATGATTACTCTAGAATGACTTGGGTAACTTTTCTCAAAGAAAAATAAGAAGCTCTAGACAAGTTTAAGGAATTCAAAGCTATGGTTGAGAATGAAATGGATATGAAAATAAAATGTTTATGATCCGACATAGGTGGAGAGTTCACCTCCAATGAGTTTACTAGTCTTTTTGAATACCATGGAATAAAGAGACATTTGTCAACTCCTAGGACTCCTCAACAAAATGGAGTGGTGGAAAGGAAGAATAAGATTGTTCAAAAAGAAACAAGGACAATGATGAATGAAGAAAATCTACTGAATGTCTACTGGAGAGAAGCAATTCATACTGCAGTCTTTATACTTAACAAAGTGCAAGCAAGGACAAATAGTTCAAAGACTCCCTATGATTTGTGGTCTAGAAGAGCTCCTACTGTCAAATATTTTAAAGTGTTTGGAATAAAATACTATATCATAAGAGATGAAGAAAACTTGGGAAATTTTGAAGCTAGATCTAATGAAGGAATCTTCCTTGGATACTCTACAAAGATCAAGGCTTATCGGTGCTACAACAAGAGGCTAAAAAGGAGTGTTGAAAGTGCAAGTGTCAAAGTGGATGAAGACTTACATAAAAGCTCATTATTGATAGATGGATATGAATTAGATAATTCCTCTTAAAAAGAAGAAGAAAACTATGAAGGTAAGGGAAAATAAGTGTAGATTGAAGAGGACAAAGCTCCGAAAAGGATCCCTAAGACCCCTAACTATGTGCAGAAGAATAATTTTGAAGATCAAATCATTGGTGACAAAAGCAGAGGTGTATTGACAAGAAGAAAGGATACTATGATAGAAGAACAAGTAAATTTATGTTTACTTTCCAAAGTTGAACCTAAAAAAATGATTGAGGTATGTAAAGATGAATTTTTGATCAAGGTTATGGAAGAAGAATTGATGCAGATTGAGAAGAATTAAACTTGGGAACTTGTCCCAATACAAGTGAACAAGAATGTAATTGGAACTAAGTGGGTATTCTGAAACAAATTGTATGAGAGTGGAGAATTTGTTAGGACAAATCAAAGCTTGTGTGTAAGGGTTATTCACAAGTAGAAGGAATATAATTTAAGGATACATTTGCTTTGTGGCAAGGATGGAGGCTATTAGGAGGTTTTTGGATTTTGCAGCACATAAGGATTTCAAATTTTATTAGATGGATGTGAAGTCTGCATTCTTGAAGGGTGAGTTGGAAGAATAAGTATACATTGAAGTTAGCTCTGGTAACAAAGGTACCAGAGATAGCAATATTTACTTTAAATTTGAGAAAATTAAAATATTGATTGTGGTGGTGTATGTTCATCATATAATATTTGGAGGAAATGAAAGTATGTGCAAGAAATTTATAGAGAGATACAAAAAGAGTTTGAGATGTCTATGTTTGGGGAGATGAATTTCTTCCTTAGACTTCAAATCAATCGGACAAAGAAATGTTATTCATTTCATAATCAAAGTGTGTGAAGGAAATTTTGAAGAAGATTGGAATGGAAGACTCTAAACCAGTATGTACTCCTATAGTTATTGGTTGCAAGCTAAGTAATAATGAAGAATATCTTAAGGCTAATCAAATCAAGTATAGATCAATGATTGGAGGATTGTTATATCTAACTACTACTAGACCAGATATCATGCATGCACTTTGTCTTATGGCTAGATTTCAAGAAGATCCTAGAGAGTCACATGTGGCAAAAATAAAAAAAATATTTAAATACTTGAAAGGCACTTTAGAACATGGTTTATGGTAATCAAAGGATGTTGATTTCTCTCTAAATTCTTATACAGATATAGATTGGGTAGGTTGTGTGGATGATTGGAGAAGTACAATGGTGATGCTTTTTCTTTGAAGTAGGTTGGTGTCTTGGATAAGAAAGAACTAGGATTCAATGACATTATCTACTACAGAGGTAGAATACATTGTTGCAACATCATGCTACACACACGTGTTGTGGATGAAGAAAACCTTGAAGAATATCAGAGTATCATATGATTAGCCAATTCCTATCTTATGTGACAATAAAAGTTCAATCAATATTTCAAAGAATCTGATAATGCATTCAAGAATAAAGAATATCTCAATCTGGTACCACTTTCTAAGAGAGAAGGTTGCAAAGAATGAGGTGAAGTTGGAATATGTGCCTACTAAGTACTAAGTTGCAGATATCTTCACTAAGGCTCTTCCTAAGGATACCTTTGAGTATATCTGGGAGAATTTGGGTGTTATTGCCCCTCCTTTCAAGTAGACACATAAAGTTATGCATCAATCCAGTGGATTCCAAGATTCATTCCTTGTTATGGACTAATGTTGGTAGCTACCCCTCAAGGGGAGAAGGTAGTGGCATTGTTGGTTTTTGTAGTCAAGGGGATGTGTGTAGAGGTGTGAATAAAATAGAGTGCAGTAAAAGAAAAAGTAGTTGCAAAACAGTTGTTGTCCCTTATAGGTATTTCCCTTAGGGGGAGAGAGTATGTGTGATTGATTTCAAAGGGGAGGCAAAGAAAAGGAAACATGTGTTTCCCTTTTCCATTCATGTCAAAGGGGGAGAGAGTTAACTAAAAAAACATATAAAGAAAGGGGGAGATAAGTCTTTTAAAAGAGAAAGTGTTGGAAAGAGTTGATGCTTGTGTAAGGGGGAGCAGTATGCAATATGGTGTAGTATATGAGTTGGTAATCTGAGATGTTGTTGTTGATGGTTTTTCATATTATGTGTTGTCACCAATGAAAAAGGGGGAGATTGTTAGAAGTATGTGTTATCATTAATTTCAACAGATCTTTGTCCTTGCATTGATGGAAACCTATGGAGATGCTTTGATTCGTTGCATTATGTTGTCATTAGTAGTAACACTAATGTCAACCTCTAGTGTTTTTTTAATGAGAATATGTTTGTGTATGTTTGACCTCTTGTGTGATTGGGAAGGTGTTGCAGATGTTGAGATGATATTTTTGGTGCTTGGTTTTCAAGTGTTTTTGAGAAAAAATTGAATAAAAGAGGAAACAATATGGTAAAGAGTGTTTAGTATGGAAAAGTAGTGTGCAATTTCTTGCTATGCATTTTCTTCATGGTTGAACATCAGGTTGTATGGTTTGGATATGTTGATCGGAGGTTTTCAAAGGTGTTATATCCAAATTTTTAGGTTTTGGATCATTTGGAAAAAGAAGTTGTGGTCACTAGTGTGTGAAATGTGATGCAATGTCTGGGAGAAATGGTTTTGCTCTATATTTCTTTGTGTTATGGTTTCTAGTCTTGCAGATCTGGAAGTGTACTTATATTGCTCATATTTATCGTCAATCTAATTTTTTTGAGTTTTGGTGCTCTACAAAGTTGGATTCATCAGTTACAGTATGTAGAAGGTTAACCGAGTGTATAGATTGAGTATATTATTCAGGTGTATGTTGTTGTGAAGTACTTGTTGGATTTCAGGGTACTAATGGAATACTCCAGATTGTGTTTAAGTGTTGTATGTGTTCCATGAGTCATATTTAGATTTGAAGAAGTGTGTACTTAATTTTTTAATCATGTTAACATAGGTCTGGTCGATCTTGGGTGTTTACACTAATTGCAGATATGCTTAAATGTTTGTGGAAGTGTGGAATGGAATGTATATGTGTATTTAGGTTTGAGTTAAGGTGTGATGTGGTCCACCGCAGGAATATTTTGGTGCCAACCTAATTTTAATTTGCATGTTTTAGGTGCATAGTCGACCTTGTAGAATGTTTTCAAGGTTGAGGATGATATATATATGTGTGTGTGTGTTGAGTTGATGAAATATTGTGATGTGAAGTGTGTGTGATGTAAATTGTGATGTGAAGTGTGAAAGTCTAAAGTGTAGTATGAGCTTTGACAACTACTGGAAGCAATGAGAAAAAGGTGTCTACATTTTATAAAGAGAGTGTGAATGTTCTAGTGAAGCAGTGGTGGAACTTTTCTATTTCTCTAAGATGGATTTCTCATTGTAACAATCTTCTAACTATTTCTTTCTAATCTAGCAGTGAACTATTGGTAGTGAACCCTTCTTTCTTTTGGATAGTGATCCCTTCAGTAGTGAGTCTATTGTATTCGGTGTTGCAATTACTTTATATTGTGAGCTAATTATCACCATGGTTTTTCCCTTCTTGGATTTTCCATGTAATTCCAGTGTTCTCATGTGTTTGGATGTGTTTGCATTACCATTTCTCATGTTTATGTTCTACTAATGCATGATAAAGATTTAATGGTTGTTAAGGGTTTAAGAATTAATGTAGATCTAAATTTTAATGAGGGTTTGATGTTTTAATGTACAATTGATTCATCCCCCTCTTAGTTATCTTATGCATTCAACGCTATTAATAAATAAACTTTTGTTTATTAATTCAATCTTTTTTTGCACATTCCTCTCAATATTAAATAATTAATTAAATTAACTAATTATCCTCA
>VDFB02052960.1:0-14415 GCA_007258455.2 Sequoia sempervirens
ACTTTTTGTAAGAACTTTAAATAAAAAATGATGTTGGATATTGATTTTCTAGTATGCCAATGTATTGCATATTTTCATGGCAAGAGCTTATAATACATTTCATTGATCAGTTTGAAGGAATATCAATAAATAATGAATGCCTATTTGACAATAGACATCTACATATCCAAGAAGAATTTGAAGAATAATTTGAAAACAAGATTGAATCCATATCACTTATTGATGCATTGTATGATATAAAGAGATATGAGGGTGAAACCTCATATGATTTTCATAGTAGATTTATAAAATCTTTATTTTTAGTGCTAGAATCAGAGAGACCTCCTGAGTCATTATATATTGATTTTTTTTTGTGAAACTCCTAAGCCAAGTCTAAGTACTTTATCACAAGATTTAAAGCTTATGAGTGTTTAATGGATATACCAATGGATTTCAATTTATGAAGAAATAAAAGTGAGTTGTGGAAATAATTTTATTTTGTGATGTGTATTTATACTCTCTCCCTGTTTGATCAAAGGAATAAACAAAATATAACAAAAAATAGTGTTGTATTTCGTAGAAGGGAAGATACTTTTTCTAATCATCCCATAGAAAGAATGTGTGTAGATGAAGATTGTAGCCATAGTAGCTAGTATGTGAGACATGATGAGATGGATGAGATATGTGAATTCATGCCTTCTATTAGTTTTGGAAGTACAAAAATAGAGAGCCAACTCTCTATATTAGATGAAGGTTGCAATAATGCAAATGATACTAAAGAAGCATTCTCACTCATTAATGAGAAAAGGACATTTCATGATGAATCCTTTCAATCATATGTATTACTATCACTTGAAAGTGCACTTGAAGTTGAAGGTTTATTTTTGGGGCACCTTACTAATTATGTTTCTTTTGAACTTTCAAGTCTTCATGATGACAATAGTAGTGTTGTAGATGTGAGTATTCAACTAGATGAAAAGTCTTCCTACCCAGATGATTGAAGAGACTATCATTCTTTTTGCAGCCATAGTGATTGTGAATCCTTTCAAGAGGAGGAAGTAGGGTTGTTCTCCTTAAGTGAAAAATGCTTCAATACAAATGATGATAATACTCCTGAAGATCCACAATTGCATGAGAGCTATTTGAATGATCATTAGTTTAGATGGTGTTGATAATAGAAGACTTTTAGAACCTTATATGGAAATGTTAGATGTTGAAAACCATGGTGAGTTGAATATCCTCTCTTCAAGCAATGAACATGATGTTGTGAAGAACAATGGGATTCCAAGTTTTCTTGGATACGAGCATGATGAGGGATATGAATTGAACATACTTTTTGAAGAAGAGATTTGTAATCAACATTGCTATGGTATACTTGGCCATGCTGATTCTACAAGAGATGAGGGTAGTTTTGTTGTAAGCCTTCATGTTGATGAGGAAAAAGAGTTTTTTGATCTATGGAATACTCTTGGGATTGGCAGCTTGCATAAGGATTATGACATAAAAGAGATATTTCCTAATTTAAAGCTAATGAATACTAGTGTTATTCTTGTGAAGGCTTTAATTTTGACATGTAAATAGAGAGCCAAATCTCTATATCAGATGAAAGTGATAGAGTGTGCAATGACCTTCGGCTACAGAAATCATCATGGGGAGTTGCAATGGAGAAATCAATGATGATGTCCAGTTGAGAATGAGGAATATGAATATGTTTTTGTTGCCACAGTATGGATAGAGAAGACTATATGCATGCATGAGATTCATCAAATGAATCAGTTTAGGCAGCTAACTGTGCAAAGTATTCATAACTTGGTGATATAAGTGGTGAACAAGAAACTGATTTCTTGTTTAATCTCTTACCCTCCTCTATCTCTTTTTCTAGTTTTGAAATTGTCATTGAATGCTTGCATGAGGATAGCATAGATGTAGTTGTACATGAAAATGAAAATATAGAGTTAAATGTTGGTACAGTTGATGTTTTTTTTTATGATGAGTTTGAACTTGAATAGAGTGATTGTGTTAATCACATGGATGTGTATGATAACCTTTTATTTGGGTTTGCAACTCATAGTCTTCCTCATGAGCAGTGTACTTCAAGTGAGTCATGGGAGGTCAATGTTTTTGAGCTAAACATGATAGATGTATGTCATAGGTTAGATTTTTGTGGTACATATATTTCAACAAATTACCAAGAGATTGAAATAGAGAGAAAAACTTAAGAGTGTAGCTCTTCACACAAAATGTCTCATGGTTTGAATAATTGTGTTGATGAGATTTGTATCAACATTGATTACTCCAAGGTATTTTGGTCATCTATGGTCCATGATATGAGTGAATTTAAGTATGACATATTCCTTTGTGGTGAAGATGTATCTTCTCACAGTTTGGATGCTAGTGTCCCTGAATTTGAGCACTTCACTTGGACCTAGCATACAACTTATAATGATGATCAACAACAAGTTCTCTAGGTTGGTGATTTTTCAGCTACTCATGTTTCTTATATGTTTGAGTGTTAAAGTTTTCAGTTTGATTTGTTAGAGGATGAGTTTCCCTCTTCAAGTCAACATAACGAAAGGTGCATATTTTTCTTTGCCATGTGAATTGGAGGCATTTTCTTTTTTCCTTGATTCATCTAAAGAGTTCGATAGGTATGAATGTTCCATGGTTTCATATAGTGTTGACCTTAGGTTTCAAGTTTTTCAGCAACTTACTACAAAAATGAAAAAATTGATGCATGAAAATGTGGTGGCCTATGTTATGTGGTTTCCATGCAACAAAAAGGATCAACCATGGAGAAACTATGCACTTGTTCAATGATATTCACATATTTATGCTTGCAAGAAGAGGGTTACACTTGTTACAGTTGTGTGGAAAAAATAATTGTGGGTTGAGGGAAACCAACTCCTTCAACATGCTGGTGTTTGACAAAGGTAAGCATTGGTTCTTCTTTTCATTTGGTGGCCTATGACCATCAAATGAGGTTGAATAATTGAGCATTCAGAGTAGTGGAAAAGTCACCCAATGAAATAGGCATCTGGTCTATGTCCTGGAGATCTAGAATCTCATCGTGCCTACAAGGGGCATGCATCCCCAAACATGAGTTGTTGATGGCACTATTTTCAACTTCTGCCAATTTCCTTGTGATGCCCATTGATTATAACAAATGTGAGAAATTTTAAATGTGCATCATGCTCAAGACCTCCTATGGGTTGCAAAATCCCCTTGCCAAGCTTTGGTCTAAAACCCAAAGAAACTCTAAATCTAGGTTATGTGCTTACACTTTTGTTATGATTGCACATTGACTGCTTGCTTCCCATTTTCAGTATGTTAAGTTACAAAGTTATGTATTAGGTGTCATCTGCTTATCGGTCCCATATTCCTAATGTTAATGCTTGAACCTGCACACTGAAATATTTTAACAAAATTCCTAAGTCTTTGCATGTATCCTTTATAAAATTTGACCCCTCTTTACGTAGTCATATAATGTTAGCTTAAAAGTATGTGCTTAAGCCTAGCTTAAGTTATTCACATCCAACCCCACAAAAATTAAAGTATTCAAGCTTAGGCTTGCAAGGGAAATCAATTTAGATAACATGTGGCTTCATCCTAACTGGTTTTCACCATTTCACAAGGAATATTTTATTAAGGAAAAAGTTGTTTGTGGAACCATGGGAGGGATGACAATGGCAAGCATTTGACGAAGCAATGTAGTGAGGCTCATTGGTAGGTCCTATCAAGACACATGGCATATTTTGGAGAATTTCTCCATTTCATTGAGTGCCTCAAGGTAGATCCACAAGCATGTGAAATCATGAGAGAAGGACATGTGGTGTGTTTCCAAAGGTATTCATCAAATATATTTAGAGGTCAACACATGGTGTGAGTTCTTGCCACATGTCCAAGGGTTGATATTTCATTGGAAATGAATTGGAGCTATTCTATTCACTATAAATATTAAGAGGTTATTGACTCTTTGTCAATATTTTTGAAGTTTGGTGAATAATGCTTAATCGTTGATCTTGTAGTCGCATCTACCCTCGAGCCTATCTTTTCCAATTAAATTTTTGCAACTCAAAGGTCTTCATGCAAATTCATGCAGTGGAAAGTTTCTTAGTACATATGGTAGTATGCCTTTTCAATTTTGTGCTTCTAGGATGAGTACTGATGTGCCTTTTAATGCGTTTCTAACTATGACTGGGCTAGATTTAGTGTCCCAAAAAGTTGTAAATTTCAAAAATTTGAGGGCAACCCATTTCCTATTTTGGACTCAAATGTCTCCAATTTTAGTTTTTTTGAAGTGTGAAGTTAATTGATGCATTATTTTAAACTCTTTCAGGTGTGGCATACACCTTTGGTAGGCTCGATTGTAAAGGAAGTACCAAATTTTGGCTTGTTGGGCGAGATATGATAGAAAACCCATTTTATTTAGTTGATTATGCTCACTTGCAAAAAATCACAGCTCTCGTATCTCTCATTTGTGTGCAGTGAAATTCCACCATTTTTCCAGTAGTAAAAATTAAAAATTTGCCTATTTTCTAATGTTTTAATATGCTAATATTGAAAAACATTTTAAATGTTTTAAATAATTTGAGGACATAAATATTTGTCTTAAAGGAGCTTTTTATATTCTCCAAAGTAAATTTTCGTGTGAATGATTTGAGGAAATAAATAAAATAAAGTTACAAATGACTATTTCACCATTATGCACCATGAAATGCCCTTTTCTTCAAACAACTTGTGGAATTGTGGGCAACAAATTGATAGCAAAGTGTGATGCTTTAGAGGCTAGAGAAGGGGTTTGATTGGTCAATAAATGAATGGGGGGAACCATAAGTTTTGTCTTCATGTGCAAACTGTTATGCTTCCTTTTCCCATCATGCCATCATAGATTTTGGATTCTTTTCATGGTTTAAAGTTGCAATGGGAATCAACTAGGCGATGAATAAAGTCTTTGCCATATGGAAAATGCTTGAAAAGAATTTTTGAACTTATAAACAACAAAAAATGAAGGTTTTAAACATCTAAAATGTGTTAGAATAATCATCCATTAGCTAATAATTAATTACTCTTTAATTGATTATTATTCTAATTTATTCTCATGCACTTAAGCTAAACTTAGGAGTGCTTTATGATTTTAGGATTTTGCTCCTATATAGCACTCAACCTTCATTGTAATTAAGACTCGAGCTTTCATATCTTCTTAATTGTCTCTTGCGCTATAGTTTTTTCTTGTTGATGAATATTGCACATATTGTTTGCAGATCTCTTATGTGGAAGGTTTCTTTGTTTGTTGTTTGATCATATGGCTTGTGGTTTTGCAGTTTTTCACAATTATGTGGCCTATAGCATTTCCCACGCCCTGGTAATCTTTTTGGTAGTGTTTGAGCTATTTTTAAGTGCTTGGTAATGTTGAAAATGACCAAAAACTATTTTAATGCCTTGGAAGCATGTTTAACAAGGTTTTAGATGTTTTCAAGTGCTTGGTAATGTTAAAAACACCTAGCAGCTCATTCTCACAACTTGCAAATATTTCTATGGTGTTTTGAGAGGCTTTTAGTACTTAACAATGTTTAAAATGTCCAAGTAGCAAAAATGACCAACTATACTTGAATCTTGTTGCAATTGTCAAAGGTGTCGAGCATGGTGAACAATGACCTACAGCTAGAATATGCATTCTTCCTAATAACTATTTGAAAAAGTGTCATACTAAATGAAGTGTAAAATAGAAGATCTAAAGGTTAAAGTGCAAGGTTCAAATCATGTTTTAAATGCTAGTGAGGAGGTTAACTATGCATGGGTAAAAAAAATCACCATTAAGTGAAAATATAGTGGTAAATGTATTTTTACACGTAGGTAAAATATGTGCACAATATTGAAGGCATTGAGAAAATAATAAACTTTAGTTGCAGGAAAAAAAGAGATGAGATGAGAGGTAAAATAAAGATAAAGGATGCCAGAGCATACTCAAAAGGCCATTTTCAATTGCAAATCAAGGGATTCAAGTTTTTCAAGTGTCCTTTGGGAGTTTAATCTAGGTTTCTCATTTCTCTTTAAGTTGAATTCTTTGTTTCATTTGAAACGGTTCTGATTCTAAAGGTTTTGTGTAACATGCCAATCATTCACTCAAGTAAAATTTCCTAAGTTTTCACTTTTCGATTAAATAAACTATGTAACTTAACCATTGCCATAAAAAAATTATTTTATTTATAGAGAACAAATGAACATATCTATCATAACAATAATTAACATTGATTCCATTTCCAAATAATATGTCACATATTACAAAATTCCAAAGAATGTGTACAAAGTACATACATAGCTCAATCGAGCTTCAAAGCAATAGATATAGATGGTCCAGGAATCTCTTTTCAAATCTTGTTCTTTCACCTATTAAGGAGGAGAAGCATCAAGTAGTATTTTACTTAATACAAGCTCATATGTGAGATTAAAAGCACATCTATCATATGATAGATATTTCTTTCTCAATCAATAGATTGGTGGAAGTAACCTTGTAGAACAACCATTAGGCTTAGTGTTGTGTCCTACATATCTAGAACTTGTAAACTCCTACAATCTTGGACTAGTATGCATAAAATGGATCATGGTGAATTGACAGTGGAGCCAAAGACAATCACACTACTTTGGCCAAAGTGTTCTCACCCAGTACTTTGAGTGATAGTCATCCTACTCACATACACTACTCAAGCTCGATTTGACTTTAGGCCACTATATACTGCTTCATAGGTGTTATTTCCTTCTATAGGTAGTCTTTAACCCTAGAAACTACCTATTCCCTTCCCACAAACTCAATGGTATTTCTACCCAAAAAGTATAAATATAAGTTACCCTCTATTTAATGGATAATCAAATCCCAGGTGTAACTTACAAGCTATTTAATTCAATCAAATAACTTAACAATGAATAAGCCATAAGCTATCCCTATTTAATCATATCTAGTATATTTATACTTATGACAAAAAAATCCCACCTATTATGGAGTAAATACAAGCACTTCACAAAAAATCATAAAAAAACTTATTTTTCCTTTCCAAAGCAAATGTCATATTTTCCTAATGCAAGTAATCTCAAGTAGTTCAAATAAATCATTCAATTCTCAATCTTTCATAAATAAAGACAAATAAGAGAATAATAGATCCTCATACATGTTATATGCTTAACCCAAATGACTGACTTGATGCACAACCTTCCAATAGTAGCTTACTAACTTCACTTAATCCTCTCAAAATAATACTTCACTATTACTTCTCACAAAGTACTCTCAGCTCTCACAAAACATAGCTCTCTCAAAATGCTCTTGGCTCTCACAAAATGCAATGGGAATAGGTGTAGACACTTTCGAAATATCTGATTGGTTCACTAACACTGATTCTTCCTCAATCATCTCTCTACTAACCATTTAATCAAATAATCTTTATTTGATTAAATTCATCCAGATTCCTCTTTTAGTTAAATAATTCATTCTTTATTTAATTAAATCCTAATGTCCTCTTTTAATTAATAAATAAATCTTTATTTATTTAAACCCTAATGTCCTCTTTTAGTTAAATAAATCAATCTTTATTTAATTAAACCCTAATGTCCTCTAATTAAATAAATCATTTTTTATTTAGTTAGCTCCTAATGTTCTTCCTTTAATTAAATAAACCAATCTTATTTAATTAAAACCCTCATATTCTCTCTTTAATTAAATGAATCAACTTTGTTTAGTTAAATCCTAAGGTCATCCCTCTTTAATTAAATAAATCAATTTTATTTGATTAACTCCTAAGGTTCTTCATTTAATTGAATAGATCAAATTTATTTAATTAAATTATTAATACCTCAAATTCCTCTCATTTTGATTTAAATAAATCTAAAAATCTAAATCAAATGTCAAATCAAACTAACCTCCATCTAAGTTAATTAAATCTTGATTAACTCTAACACTAATCCTCAAATCCTCTAGCTTTTGCAACTTGCACACATAAATCAATTTATTTGATTTAATATTTCATCTATTTCCATTCAAAAATGGTATCTCATTGGAATATTCCTCCAATTTGAAATCTCCCTCCCAAAAGGACTTTTCCTCCAACATGGAATTTATAACTCTTACATGTCATTTTTTCTTGGGCAGTGGCATTAACTCTTCTTCCATCTCTTCCTCTACAAGCCAACTTTCAAATTTCAAATTTCACACCTAATTACATTTATCATGCACATTGATCGAGAATGTGCTCCATCTCTCTTCAATAGCATGTTGACAAGTGGCACATTGTTATTGGTTCATCTTTAATCCCACAGCCTTCATGTTTTGCATTCCTCCATCCTTCTTTCCTATAAATGGAGGACTCTTCTATTGATTTTGGATCCACAACTTGAAGCAAAATCACTATCTACATATTTGAAGCAAAATTCATCCATTTTCATCAAAGTTATCATAGCATTTCATCCCAATAGCTAGGTTATTGAGAATTTTCATCAATGATCAACCATTCACTCATCAAGCTTGTCTAGGAATTGGGAAAGAGCTACTTTCCACATCAAAGTAGCACCAATTCCCCCATGGGATGTTGGGTTTGAATATTTGAATAGGATTTAAATAGCTTTCATTTGGTTTCTTTGCTTTATTTCTTGTTCATTGTGCTTTGAATGAATCTCATGGGGAATGCTAGTTTAGATTTGTTTATTGACTAACATTGTGTTGTTTGTCTATGTTTAGCAGAGTAAGGTCTAAGGAGCTACCAATAATAATAATGCTAATGTGTCCCAAATGAGAGAACTTGCCTCTCTATTTATACATAAACTTAATACATTGCATCCAAAAGATAAGGCATACCAGTCAACACCTTTCTTCATGCAGGTCGACTCACTACACACAACAAAAAGGTGGTAGTAATCTAAGTGTAAAATCAACACATTATCCTATAGATTGACCTCTATGGCTTGACAACAACTCAAGACCAATTCAATTTTGCACATGCTCAAAGATGATAATTGACTTGCATCTAAAATGGACTTCAACAGAAACAATGCTTTCATATTTTAGCGCCAAGTTGCAGCCAACTTCCCTATCTCTTTGGCATGGTTTAACTCATTGAAATAGTCTTCTATTTGCATACTACACACAAGCAAGGTTGACTTGGTTGTGGCTTATTCTATTTCTAGGGAAAGATGAATTGGCTCCCCTTTTATGGCATTCCAATGTTGCTTTGACTTAACACGTTTCATGTTGTTGCAATTACCATGTGTTTATATACTTTATAATGCAACTCTAAATATTTCCATTGCTTTGTACAAAAGTGTCCAAGTTGTAGTAAATCGTTGTAATATTATTTGGATAATAATTGTTCCAATATAAAATAATGTGTTATTTAGAAACAACAATGCATAATGCAATGGTATTAACTAAGGCTTATATTTCATATCGGCCTTTATCACATGCCAAACATTTGTATTAATTGGCCTTTATATACTTTGAATAACTTATATACAAATCGAGCTATATTAACCAAATAAATAAATTGACCTCCATTAATAAGTATGTGTATATACATTTTGATATACAAATGAATATGATCAATCGCTTCTTCAGATTCCTCAATAGAAGCATCTTTTCCTCCTAGTTGTGCGAGTTAATTTCTTGATTCCTTTTATGGACAATAACAATGTACACCTCCATTTCTTCTTTCTATTGATTAATCCGTGCTTCATCATCTTGCAACCTGGCCCTTAGCCCTTCAATTTATGTCTTTAGTTATTCTAATTCTTCATTTCTCCGACTAGATTCTTTGTCCCTTGTGTCCATAGAGAAGGATACGTGAGGGATTTCTTCATCAAACTGAGGCACATTTTCCTCTTTGTTGTCTTCAAGAAGGGATGAATGAGGCACTTTTTCCACTTTTTCATCAATATGGGGTGCATTTTCTATTTCAGTGCTCTCAGGAAGCACTTCTTCTACTTCTTCTACATTCTCAATATCAGGTAGACTTCCTTTTTCATTTTCTTCAGGTAAGGAGGAGCGAGGAATTTTTCCATCCAGATGAGGTATGTCTTCTTCTTCATTGGTATCCACAGAGAAAGATGTATGAGGAGTTTCCTGAGGCACTCTTTCTACAAATTCAGGTATACTATCCAACTTGTCAAGGAAGGATGAGAGTCCTCCCACAAGTTCATCTTCGTTCTGTTCTGAGTGTGGAAATTGTGCTTTCTCCCCTTCCTGCTCTTCAGGTGAGAGGGTTTCTTTTTCCTCTTCCTAGGGAAGTTTCTCCTCTTGCTTTTTCGTCTCTTCAATTTCCTCATTATCAGGTGGACTATCAATTTCTACCAACTTTACTAGAGTCCTAGCCTTTTTATGTTTTGAAGTACTGCCTATATCTTGGGGTTCAATTTCACTGACCCCTGAAGATAACTGTTTACTCCTCTATAGAGGAGGGATTATTTGAAAAACAACTTTACTTCATTTCTTTTTCTTTTGAGGGGGCTCCTCATCTTCTTCGGATTGCGCAATTCCCACCTCCTCTTCTTGTCTTGGGGTTTGTAATTCATCTGGCAAGTATTTTGGTGCATCGCCACTGGGAGCCATGGAGGTATATTGGGACTCAGGGCCACCTAATTCCTTTGAGGAGGGTTCTTCTACAGATTGCTCATTTTGTTTAGAGGATTCCCCTTCCTCAAATGACCTCCCTGGTTCTTCATTTTCAAATTTCCGTAGGAACCTTTGCCACTTCTTCTTTGGATTATTGTAGAAATGATATTTACATATGAGTTGTATCAAACGATGATGTTTAAGGGGCCCTGTCCCAATTTTATACTTTTCTATCATAGAGGTGATTGGATGGCAAAGAAAGGCTAGTAAATTTACCCTAAGGGTAGGGTCCTCAATGCTGTGGCATAAGTGAGTCAGCAGGCAGAAAGGGGGTCCCACTACTATAGTCATTTGTCCCTCACAAGTGAAATACTTTATAATCCTGGCTACAGTACACCTCTAGGGTTCTGGAATAGACATTCTATGAATTCCCTTATTTTTCCCCCTAGTGCTTATGGTCAGTACAGGTTGGGGTTCCCCTCCCCTATGGAACAAATCTATTAACTTTTCATAAGGGACGTGGGTATTTTCATTCAAATGAATCCCTTTATTTTCAAGACCAGAAAGATGAGCAAGAACTTTCGTACTTACCTAGAATGACTTTCTGCGAACCACAGTCTTCCCATCTGTGAAATTCTCAATGAATTCCTTTACCAGCTACTCTGTGTACCCTTCGAATTGTTTCATGAAATCCAACCATCCAACCCTTTGAAATAAAGCGGCTATATTGCTTAATGCCAACAATGGCGTTGCAAAATTTGGCTTAGACTTTTTCTTATTGCCTCCCATCTCCTTTACTTCTTGGTAAAAATTTTCAGAACCCTGAAATGCTTGCTTCTCTGAATTATAGACGGAGAGAGAGTTCTGTGTCGATATACTCGACGGGGAAAGAATTAATTACCAGCTTTCTTGTCACCTTACTGTTTCATTATGACAGCTCTTCATAGGGAATTACAACAGCTGCCATACTTTCACCAATCATGTAAAGGGTCACAAGTTTCAAAATTACAAGGGGAACAAATCATGCCAATTAATTAACCTTTATTCAAAATAAATACTAGCCCTTCTAATAAATTAATTTTTACATACCTTAGGTCTTGTCATTAGATCAAACATCACTTACATGTGCTGATGTAATTGGATAGTTATATGGTTGGCGAAGGTGGCGGCGGATATTAATGGCATGGATGGGATGGTTGGAGTCATGATGGAAATTATTATGACAAAAAGGGTGTCATAATAATCTTATTTATTATGGAAATATTTGATATGGCAGAGTGATCATAAGGGAGAAAATCTCATAGTGGCATTAAGGAATGGGCATGCATAGAACTGAGGAAAGATAAGAGAAACTTTGGAAAATAAAATTTATACAAAAATTCAGAACAATATCGAGTAATGTGACTAAAGTAGAGAAGAAGAGAGTTCCATAATTATTTAGAAAGATTTCATCGAAACATAGCAACCTAATTGAGGGTTTCAGAGCATCACTAAAAGATGCAGTCAAAGTAGCAACCAAAATTTCTGGAGCATCATTGAAAGATGCAACTAGAGCAACAACCAAAATTTCTGGAGCATCGTTGAAAGATGTAGCTGGAGTAGCAACAAAAAATTCTAGAGCATCATCGAAAGATGCAACCGAAGCATCCAAGCATCATTCTGGTGCATCGTTGAAAATATGTAGCCGAAAGAGAAACACCAAAATTCTGGAGCATCACTAAAAAGATGCAGCCGGAAGAGAAACAACAGAATTCTGGAGCATCGTTGAAAAGATGCAGCCGAAAGGAAGAAGATTGTGACACTTTGGCCTTGGCTTCCTAGAGCACCATTGGATGATGCGTCAGAATGCAAGATCAGGATGAGACCTGGAGTCAATCTGATTTGTAGGTTCCAGAGCATTGCAACAATAAGTCTGGAGCATCATAGTAGTAATTCTAGAACACCATAGCAGTGTGCGCTAGAATTGGAATCACCACAAGATGAAGTCTTGCAAGATGTAATAAAACTTTAGCCAAGTCCAAATGATGGAGTTGATGAGAAAATTGAAGAAATTAAAAAAAAATATAGATATATATTTTTTTATTTTTTAATTTTATTTGCTCAACACTATATTGACCCTGCCTCGACAGAGTCAATGTAGTGGATTTATTCCTGTGTTTCTACCATTTTTGTAAACTTTTCTTTGTTAATGGGTTTATGGTAAATGCATAGTCAATTCCCATTAACCAGAAGGGTTCGAGTGTCACCATCAATTGGTTTTAATTGGATTGAACCATTAGCAAACACTTCAAAAATCTCATATGGTCCAAGCTAGTGTGTCCTAAGTTTCCCTTGATGGTCTTTGTATTTGGAGTTGAACAATAATGCCAAATCCTTGGTATGGAATTCTTTCTCTTTGATGTCTTTGTCATGCCAGACCTTACGTTGTTGTTAGATCAATTCAATTTGATGGACGACATCCAGACAGAGCTCATCTAGTTCACTAAGTTGTAAGACTCTCAATTTGAGCTTGTTTAAGATCCATGCCCAATTCCATGGCCGTCCTAAGGGTTTGGAGCTGAAATTCAATGGGAAAAAGGGGATTCTTCCTGAAGACTAACTCATAGGGGCTATGGCAGTGGTTGACTTCCAGGTCATGTTGTAGGACTAGACAACTTCCAATAGTTTCCTAGCCCAATATTTCCTTCTCGAGGAGACTGTTTTTGTCAAAATATTTTCCAGTTCCCTGTTCGTGACCTCGACTTGTTCGTTTGCCTGCGAGTGGTAGGGTGAGGACTTTTTGTGACTTACTTGGAAGTGATTTTTGAATGTCAATAGGACTTTGGATATAAACTGGGGGCCTTGGTCTGTAACAATTGTTCTTAGGGCCACAAATCTAAGAAAGATTCTATTATAAAGAAAGTCAACTACTTGCTCTTCCCTAGCAATGCGTAGTGCTTGTACTTCTACCCACTTAGTCATGTAATTGTTACAAACTAGAATATACTATTTTCCTTGTGAAGGGGGATCTATAGGGCCAATAAAATCCAATCCCCATTTCTCAAATGGTTCAAGGACTACTTGAGGTTGCAGGGGAATTTCATTGGATGCGGTTGGTCTTCCCATTCTTTGGCATTCATCACACTTGTGAACGTATTTCTTGATATCCTTATGCATTGAAGGCCAATAATATCGTACTCCTAGGATCTTATTACTTGTCCTTTTAGCAGAATAATGCCCTCTAGAAGGGTCATCATGACAAGCCCTAAGGATACTATAGGTCTCATCTTCCCTAACACATTGTCACAAAACCATATCGGGTCTGCACCAAAACAAGATTCCATTAATCCATTTAAAAGGGGAAATTTCTTTGATGAGGAATTTCTTTTGTTTTGGTAAGAAATGAGGTGGTACCTTTGAGGTGGCTAAGTAATTCGCAATATTAGGAAACCAAGGAGTTTTAGTGGAGATGACGAATAGATTTTCATCTGGGAATTCATCCTGTACCGGAGCACAATTTCCATCATGTTTAATCTGAGATAAGAAGTCAGTGACTACGTTGGACTTCCCTGGTTTGTCAATAATTGTCACATTAAACTCCTGGAGAAGGAGTAACCACCTAATTATCCT
This sequence comes from Sequoia sempervirens, assembly GCA_007258455.2. Classification (NCBI taxonomy): domain Eukaryota; kingdom Viridiplantae; phylum Streptophyta; class Pinopsida; order Cupressales; family Cupressaceae; genus Sequoia; species Sequoia sempervirens. The sequence continues at coordinate 14,177 of VDFB02052960.1, forward strand.
TGCATTTACAACCAGTTTATTCATGAGATATTTGATGGCTGTATGGTCTGTGTGCACTATAACCTTGTATCCGGTGACATAATGTCTAAATTTCTTAATGGCGTGCACTACAACCAAGAATTCCTTCTCTGTTGTGGTGTAATTCTTCTCTGTTGGCGTCAAATTTTTGTTGATAAAATATATAACATATTTCCCTCCATTGTCATCTTCTTGCCCTAGAACTGCTCCAATGGCATCAT
>VDFB02052961.1:0-13936 GCA_007258455.2 Sequoia sempervirens
ATTTTCTCTAAATAATTTATTATGTCTGCACGTAAAAAATATAGGCTCCAGGGGTCACCATTTGTGCGTAGTGAAATTTCTCTGTTTGGGCCGCAGGCATAATTAGAAGTCACAAATTTTAATAATGTATCAAATATTCATATTTAAAATATTTAAAATATTGGGAAAAGGAAAAGAGGCATTTAGGGAAAATATAAAATCCATTTCAAATGTTCTGGGGAAAAGCAAGTTTAATTCTTGCTTGTGATTGGTTGAAAAGCGACAGCACGGATGAACTCATCGCTAGTTGTTGTTTTGATTTATTCTTCACATTGAAATTGGCAATCAATGATGGTGGATGCCTCTCATCGCCCATCACGGATTGAAGACCTCCTTTCCAAATCAAATCAGTGATGAAGCAATGCTCTGAGCTTCTCATTGCTCATCGCACATTTCAAGTTGATTTCCATTTTGAATGAGTGATGGAATGATATGGCCATTCTGGGGAAAATTTTCATTAATTTTCTATGTGCATCAAAGATTTGACATCTTTTGATCTTCATGGGGGTTCCTCTGAGACAATTTGAGAAAATTCTAGTGTTTATTGTGCAAATGAGGAATGGTAATTACGTTTTTTTCTTTCCAGCACATTTTTGAGGGTTTTTACTGGCTCGAAATTGTTGCTCCATGGTTTGAAATCACCCATTGATCATTCCTATTACCTGGGCAGTGATTTTTTTGATGTTTTTGATGAGTTTCGGGTGCCTACAACCATTAAAACGCCCCTGCATCAAGAAAAACGATGTGCACATTTTCTTTGGCTATGGTTGCCAAGATTCAAGGTGCAACAATTGAATGTGAAGGAAATTCAAGCTGTGGAGTTCTCTTGATCATGAAACAACAATAAATATCACATCCACCACTTTGTATCGGCGATGGGCGAGATGCTTCGTTTCCATCCTGAATGGAAACCTTCATTCCCAAATGCATCCGCGAGCAACAATGAGATGGGCTTGATAGTTTCATTGAGTATCGCCATTTCATATTTGCTTTCCTGCATAAAATTCACGATATGCGATGGTGTTGGGAAGAGTTGGAATAAGTTAGATGGTGAGTTGGAATAAGTTAGATTGCAGGCCCGAGTAAATTTTTAAAGTTCTAAAATGTTGCCGAATAAAATCATTTTTAAGAAGCCTTCATTTTAGGGGAGACATTTTGAATTTTAAATGGTAAATGTTAAAATGTGTGAAGCATGAAAAAAGGGAAATGGGGACCATTTAGTGCTTTCATTATTTAAAGATGATCTTTAAATAATAATAGAGATAAATAAGCGGAGTGCGAGTGTTCTCACTTCTTAAGGAAAAAATTTTAAATGTAAAGTGGAAAATAATATTGTCGGGAAGGACATAGGTGATTAACTTATAAAGTGAATATTTTATTCGCTGTGCAAAGTGTTTTGTTGAAGATGAGTTTTTACGGAGAACACCATTTTCACGTAGTTGGGTGAAAATGAACAAAGGGAGATAAAATCTTTTGCAAAGTAAAGATATTTGGGTAAAATCAAGTTTAGACCTGCAATTTCAGAATTAAAACAAAAGTTTCACGAGGTACTTTCTAAATCTGAGGAATCGTTAATGTTCAACCAATTATGTAGACCAAAATGTGTATGTATTATCAATGCATATTCATTTTGTAGAAGGTATTTATTTTTAAATAAGCAACTATATTTCTTTTTCCTCACCACAAGACAGTCTCGTCGAGAAGAGGAAGTCACATCACGTGTTTCAAAGGCATTATTGAACAAAAATTTGACTGCCACCTCCTCCCATCGACACAACCGACCTCATCGACCTCTAGGTTGGTTGAATTCTTCATTTTTTTTTTGCTTTATATCTTTTTAAAAAAAATTGTAATTAGTATTTAGTTTTTGTTTGTTTAGTGTGTTTTAGTTCATGTTTTATAGTTTTTAATTGCATTTAAAAAACCAAAAACATCAATGAAACAAAGAACGTTAAATTGTAAATTGAAAATCATAAAAACTAAACCTAAATTGGACACATTTAACTTAGAAATCAAAACCCTAGAAACCCTAGGTTACAAAATTTACATAGGTCCCTAAAAACTAATTTACACATGTTAATCCTTGGACCTAAACCCTAAAACATAAACCTAAAACCCTATTTACCCTAAAATGTAAACCTAAAATAGGCTATTTACCCTAAAACGTAAACCTAAACTCCTAAATTAGGGCTCCTAAAGGAGGTTTAGATTACATTTTTATTTGACATAACCTTCTTTGTATGATTTTCACTCACTCATGGTTCTTAGTTTATTTAGGGTGGAAGTGATGAAAAGTTCAATACTAGGGGCATGTGATATAATAGAAGAGGTAAAATAAGGATGTGTAGTAAGATTTGATGACATAGCATGTAGGGAGGGATCACAAATTATAGTCCATAGGTTAGGTACACTTTGGTATGTCATTGGTGATCCACACAACTACCAATGAAATTCATAATTGACTAATAAAGGAGGTACAAACAATCAATGCATAGATCTATATATTAACCAACAAACTGATTTAATTATAATATGCTCACATAATATAAATTTGATAGCTAATTTTATCTCGGAAAACTTCATGGTTGTATAATTTAACTTGAGAAAGTGTACCAGTGAAGTAAAATAATGTACCTCATGTGAAACTATGTGCTTGATTTAATAAGTTTATATATCATGATGCTAGTTGATACGAGCATGTAATCACTCTATATCAATGTTATTAGCTTATATAGTGTATGATGTATTCTCTTAAAAAACCATAGAAATGCAAGTCATACTTGTTAATCTATACTATGTGCAATATGGATAGAGCTAGACACATAAATTTTATTAAATCAAATAAATATTAAACTGTGAAACATGAATGATTTCTACCCATTTCTCTTATTTGGATGAGATCCTTTGTGAATTATATGTAAGGATGCATTATGATCATATTTAAGCCTTAATTTATGGGATGTTATTCATAAGATCTATAGGTTTTGTGTAATATAATTCCTATTTTAACTCTCGTGTAGTGGCATTGTTCTAGATTAGGAAAACTAAATGTTGTACTTTCTCTAAACTAGCGTATCAAAGCTAACTTGTAGCATGAACATTTCAATGGAAAATTCAAATTAATTTTTTGAGAAACTTGATAGATGATTCATAAATTCAAGTCAATTCTATAACCAAAGGTTTATTTTCTAATATTATTTATTTATTGAATTGATCAATTTATTCCTCACTTAGTGGCAGTTAGGTTCTTTTTTGAAAACCCATGTGTCTAGAATTTATATAAATATGAAGGAAGAGTCTATGCCATAGAAAAGTTTCAAAAAATATATGATTAGAAAAAAATTTGGGTCTAAATCACTTTAGATCCCCTCTTCCTTTTTAAATCATCCAAGAGTGCTTAGAGGTCCAAATATGTTCAAAATCCATCATAACTCAACAACTTAGTTATAATTGAAATCTAAAATTCCTAACTGTTGATATATTGAAGCTATTCCTAGAATATCATGTATTTTATTCAAATCACTAAGTTTAGGTGGTAGGGTTTCTCATTTACTTGTAAAAATTTATTCATGTGTCTTCTATATGTTTTCATGTCATCAAATCTCTAAATCTAAACGCTAAACGCTAAAAGCATTCATTTTGTTGTAGGACCTTAAAATGAAATTTGGTTGCCTTGGGCATCTCCACCAAATTTTATTCCCTTAAGCCATGGAACATTTTTTCCTAGGACCTTCCTAGACATAGATCCCCTTAAGCCATCCTATCACCCTAAATCATAAATCAATGTCTTAAAGAGTTCTAATATGACATTTCTTAAAGGATCAAAGAAGTTCTCAAAATTTGGTGAATAGAGCTCAAGCTCATATTTGTTTATTTTGTACATTGGAATTACCACTAGCATATATCTATGTGTCCCTTTGAATGTCTTCTATTAATTTTTTATTCTTATCTTTAGTATGCTTTGAAAACAACGAATGAGATTATAAATTAATGTTAGTGTTAAACTTATAATTTCTTCTTAATTACTTTGTCCCACTATAGAACTTGTGTCTCTATCATGAAATTTGAAAATTTAGATAAATCAATTTATGTCCTGGTTTAATTAAATTCTATGTCATACTTTATTGATACATCTATTCATTTTGTTGTAGGACTAAAATGAGGCTGGTTTATGTAGACAACTCCACCAAATTTTATTCCCTTAATCCATGGACCATTTTTTCCTAGGACCTCACTACACATAGATCCCCTTAAGCCATCCTATACCCTAAATTGTAAATCGATGTCTTAAGAGGGAATTTGACATTTCTTAAGGGGATCAATTTGGTGAATAAAGCTTGGTCACTCATCTTTTTTTATATTTTGTACATTGTAATTAGGTCACTAGCATATATCTATGTGTCCCTTTGAATGTCTTCGTAATTTTTTCATTCTTATCTTTGGTATTATTTGAAAATAATGAATGAGATTAAATAAATTTTAATAAAACCCCATAATTTCATTTCTACCCTTCATATTAACAACCCCACACTGGACTCAATTTAATGTCTGTACATGCTATGAATTTTTAATGTTATGGATTTTTTAATGTTATAAATCGAATGGTCTTCAAATGAAATATATTTTGAATTTTTGCATGTTCAATTTGATTTTTAAATAACTTTCAAATTGTGTGCATTATTTAATTAGTTTGTTGATATATATTTTTTAATTGTTTAACATGCAGTGGCCATATCATTTCTCACATGGATCCAATGTTTAATTTAGAGGATTTTATGCCCGATCAAGAAATTCCTATAGATCTCATGCATCCCAATCCACAACATGAACAAAACCCTAGCACACCTCCACATTCTCCACTGCCTAACCCCCCACCCCCTCCTATAGTAGATCAAGATCAATTAAGAGAGAATATCCGAGCAAACCACATTGTCATTCAAGGAAATATAAATCTCATAAAAAATGATCCTAGAGTCCCTCCCCATCTCACATGGTTTGCATCTACGATGCAAACTATTGCCAATTCTATTTGATCTATTGATGCACACCTAGATAGGTTCCATCAATGGAGAGAAGAGAGGAGACAATTCTATGTGGATGGATTGTCATATAAAGAAATCAATGACCTAAAAATTACTAAACAAGCTATGTGCCAATATTTTATCAACCCCTAAACAAACCAACCAATTCCACCCATGAAAAAATGAATTTCAATTTTATGGTGTAGGCACCCACAGATAGCTGTGCATTTTTGGGAGAGATGGTGGATGGTGTTTGATAATCCACCACATGGCAATAGTGAGGTGCCCTTATACTTTTTGAGAAAGTTATGGGATGAGTTTGAGTTGGGTAAACAACCCAACTATTTTGATATGAGGTCATTTTAGGGAGTTGGGTGTGGCATGCCCCAACATAGACTAGGAGCACGTGTCAATCCTTAGTGACGTGCTCCAATTTCTCCTATTGTTCCTCCTCCTTCTCCTAGTGTTCCCGTTGCATTTCAGCAACAAACCATGTTATCGACATTAGGAGCATTGAGTTCACTTTTAGGACATCTCACTCAATAGACTACACACACAGCCACTGAAGTGGCCAATAGAGAGCATGGAGGCTCGGGCTATAGGGATACTCAGACATCCACTTCAGGTGAGGCACATGCATCTGGGATGGGCTCATACCTGAATTTACTATATTCTGAGGATCGTCCTACACAGGTATGTTCATTTTTTTAACTTAAATTTAATTCATTAAGCTTGAAATGTGAAAAATTCATGTAAATAATAACATCAAATTATATGTATAATATAATATTAATTCAATAAGTTTTTGGTGTAGACGCATGATCACGTGATGCCTAAAACTCAATATGATCATCATGTGTATATGTTGAGTGATGTAGATCTGGGCTCACCTTTTGGATAGGTACTTGAACCAATATATATTAAATAATTTGTGTGGATATATATCTAATTTAATTTGAATTTGTACACATGTGTGAATTGATATATTATATCTAGATGCAGGGAGGTCATATGATACCTAGTACTGACCAACCACAAGTTACAGTGGTGAGCACTCCTGAGACATCATCAGATAAGGTGCATGCTTTTAAAAGTTTGTTAAGTTTAAATTAAATACACATCATAGATCTAATTTATTTTTTCATTTATATACACATGTGTGAATGATCTATACGAATTGTTATACATCTATATGCAAGAATTTCATGAGATACCCATGGCAGGTCGTGCACCTAAGACATCATCGACATTTATGCATGTGCAATCTTAGGTGCGTGATCATGAGGTCATATCATTCGAGGTTGTAAACTTTAATTTAAATATCCTATACAATTCTTATGGACCTTTTAAATATATATATATTTGAGGTTTTCACATTGTTTGCTTTATATGAATATGCAGGATATAGTAGATCAGGCATTTGCATCTTCTCAAGTGACAGTTATGCTACCCATTGAAGAAAATGTGCCAGTTACAGATTCACACGATCATATGGTAATTTATGCATACTAGAAATCATTTTACTATATTTACTAGATGATTAATTATTAAACTTATTTTTATCTAAAATTTTATATTTTCAAGTTTAAATATGTTTAATTATATCAAAATTTCCAAATAAATTTAAATCTAATTTCAATTTTCTTGTCCTCTTTACAACATGATCTTGAGGGTACATCTAGTTGACATGGAACAAAGAGGAGATTTGATTTGACCGATTAGCCTGAAAGTTAGATGGTTTTATATTTTATGTACTATAGATCTCTAGTTTTATTTAAATATATGTGTTAGACTTGACATATAAATTTTATGGACTATCTATCTCTAGTTTTATTTTGAACATGTTAGTATCATATTTGTGTTTATTTATATCAGTGGACTTTAATATGATGATTATATATGCAGTCAATTATGAGATCGTGTTATGTTCATTTTCATGACTATATGCACTCATACATATCTATATTTATATTTTATCTAATTTTGAAGTAATACATGCACTATATAAATTCTTATCTAGAATCAAATTTCATATATATAATTTATCACATGGTTGGGTGACAAATTAAAACATTCCTTAAATAGTTTAGATCATATTCATAATAAATTAAGCATAGTTAATTTTAACTATTTTCCAATTAGATAGCAAATATTTGAATTAATAAACAAAAAAACTATCTCCTTGTATGTATAAAATGTATAATCTATACAATTGAATAATTATATAAAATGTGGTAAACACAAGACATGAAATGTATAATCTATAAAACTGGAACAAGATATTTAAAAAGTGACATCGAACAAACATATATAATGTATATCAAGATTTTTATTACAACTATATAACATGATGAAACATATATGTGCATGTAGATACAATTAAAGCTTATCAACTTTTAGGTGAAGACCAAAAATTGATATTTACATAGTCTCTTGATAAAATAATTTTTAGGTTCTTGATGAGAACCTACAAAAATAATTAATGTAAGTAACTACAATTTTATGAGTCATTTAAGAAAAAAATTCATGCGAGAAAAGAACAGTATATAGTAAATTCCATACAAATTCAAATGTTGTTTGTCATAGGATGGATTAAGGGGACCTAAGAGGATATATAGCTTAAGGGGGGTCTTAAGAGAATGCCTTAAGGGGAGTTAAGAGGATGGTTTAAGAGGATGCATCTCATGAACCCTAGGATATGGCTTAATGGGTCCTAAGAGGATGGCTTAAGGAGAATTATGAGAGTCAGCAAGGGATGAAAGCAGGGGATGGAGAGGGTGGATTAGGGGAGTCAACTCCTTTCAAGGAATCTCGAAATCGTCCGGGAATCTAAAAGTCGTCGAGATATCAAATAACAAAAGAATCTCGAAATCGATCAAGAGATTAATCAAATCGATCCAGAATCTCCGTCATCGTCAAAGAGATCAAAATCGTCGAGATATCCGTCTTCGAAGAATCTCGAAAAGTCGTCCGAGATAATCAAATCGTCAGAATCTCATCGATCGAATCCGAAAAATCGTCCGAAGATATCAAACTCTTTCAGAATCTCAAAATCGATCAAAAGAATAAAAGTCGTCCGAGAGATATCAAACTTTCGCGCGAATCTCGTCTAATAAATCGTCAGAGGGGTGGATTAAGGGGAGTTGATAAAATGACTTAAAGGGATGTAAGAGAGAGATTAAGGGGATGCAAGAGGGTGGATTAAGGGGAGTTGATAGAATGACTTGAAGGGATGTAAGAGGGTGCATTAAGGGGAGTTGATAGAATGGATTAAAGGGATGTAAGATAGTGGATTAAGGGGATGCATGTCATGAACCTTACGATATGGCTTAACAGGCCCTAAAAGGACGGCTTAAGGGGATGCAAGAGGGTGGGTTAAGGGGAGTTGAGAGAATTAATTTATACTATAAATTAAATGTATCTAGAACTATATATAGTTACTTATCTCTAGGTTTGAATTCCATTGTAATATATGTGCATCTCTCTTTTTTGTAAAGCATCTAATTTTGGGAGACCTGAATAAAAAAATGATATAAAACTTTAATTAGGAAATGATTAAAGACAAATATATATATCAATTAAATATATAATCAACTAGATATACTTACCAATATTTATTTACTCCATTGTACCATCTGCATCCTCTCTTTTTTGTAATGTATCTATGATTGTCTCATGATCATCCATTGAAAGTGTCCATAAAAATTTATTAGTAGGCCTCCCTTGATATCTAATTAGTTTTATATTGGTTGCCAAAATAAAATGTGAATAATGTATAATCTCCTTGTGTCTTTCATAATCTTCAAATGCAGGCAAGCCATTCTTTCTCATCAAATATTTTCGAAGCCAAGTGCCAACAACAACCACTGAACCAGTTGGATACTCAAAGTTGTCATCATCCACTCTAGGATGTACCAACTTATGTTTTCTCTCAACACATCTAGCCAACTACTACTCAGTTTTCTCTTCATTCCCTCAGGTGCAACAACAGCATACACATGTCCTGCAAAAATAAATAAAAAATTCAATAAAGAGTGACTTATATTTAATTCACATATATTAAACATGCATACATATAAAATTCAACTCAATAAAAAATGTACCTTCTTGTACAAGATCCAAAACACCATCATAATCATCTGATACGAATAGTTGATTATCTTCAATTGTCATTCCATGTTGAACATGTGTCGATGTAGGCGTTAAGGCTCTTTGTTGCCATTGTTCGACCCATTTTGTATTTTCACATGCCTCCCCATCACCAGCAATACAAAATTGAAAAAATCATGCCAACTCCTTTTTCCATATTGTCCATGTGTTTACATTTGAACTCTTAAACGAATGCCATTTTGCAGATCCATTAATTGTATCACAATCTTGTCGAGAAAAAATATCATTTTCTTCAACTAACCAAAAGAAGTGTCAAATTATTGAGCTCTCACTTGTTCTTGTAGATAGATAATTTGGTATTGCACCAATCTACAATTGCACGTGCATCTCTAAATTTTGAGGCATCCTCAAATTTTAGTTGCTCTCTAGCAAGATCTCTTTTCACACATGCACCTGCTCCATCGTGTTCTCCCTTACCATGACTAGCTTCAAGAAAACTCCATATGTGTTGGATATTATTTTCTTTATGAAGTCTACATAACCAATAAAAAATTCTAGTATTTTTGAATTGACTCGTGCAATTATCCGACCATATGAGATGTTCTAGCATTTGAATTCCTCTCTCTTTTAAATTTTTATAAAATATATCAAAACAATATTGAACAAACTCAGATGAATGTAATCGGTTATCACTTACATAAAAATGGTCCTCTCTCAAAAAATTCTATTAACTTTTGTACTATCATCTGCATGTCTATAAATTATGTGAACAAATATAGCTACTTGCATTGAATTATAATATTGTGATTGAATTTCTTTTTGTGGAGCAAGAGTATAATTTTTAGTAAAATCAACAACTGACAGTATAGTTCCAATTGGGAATGTGTTTTTACATAAAATAAATTGATTATCAAGCCAATGAGCATACTAAGAGTGTTGAACATATTTAGGTACAATATTATCTTTAAATTCATTAATAAATGCATGCACACTAAATTTTTCCACAATTAGCTCACAACGTTTTCTAGTTTTTCCATCTTTCAAAGTACACTCAACATTTTTAATTTTTTTTGCATCCACTAATTGTTGTCCAAATTCATCTAAACTACTTTCATGCATACATTCTCCTGATAATGAAAAGTTACCACATCTATCACATTCTCCAGAAATACATGTTTTTAAATAAAATAAGTTTCCATTAGAGGGTTCACAAAACAAACCTGCAATAAAATCTTTGATTCTTTCAGGTGGCATATGAATACCACAAATGTCCTACATAATTTGGTTAGCATGCAAAGTGTATTGTATATATCGAAAAATATCATAATAATAATGAAATTGTACATGGGTCTTACAACAACAAGAGATTTGTTGCTTATTAATTCTAACATACCAAGGTTTACACTTTTCGAATGATCTTTGACTTATATTAATATTCAATGGTAAGATTGAAGCATCTAATTTTTTTCTATATAATTTAGTTTGAGTCATATCTAAGAGATACTTTGGATGAGGTTCATGAATTTTGGAACCCACCCTTAATTTTAAGACATCTCTAATGTTAGGTGATACTCTTGTATTATCATGCCAAAAATTTTTGATTAAAGATTTAATTTCATTAGTTAATTTCATGTCGATCTTGAAGTCCTACCACTAAAACTCCAACATTGATTAATTGGATCCTTTTCAATACTCTCTCTCTTCTTTTAGCGTCTCTTATCAAGAGTTCTAGGATTTAATTTTATGCATTTACTAATAATGTACTTAACATTCTTTTTATTTGGGATTTAGCACATCAACTTCTAAAGCAGTTGTTATTGCATGATGAGCTACATTCTTATCTTTCGATTGACTTTTCTTACCAATAACATCAATAGCATTAACACCACTAGATATGACTTGTTCTACTGGATCATCTTTCTTTTTTGATTTAAAAAAAATACCTAATTTTTTCATCACTTTTCTCATTTTAAAAATTATCATCAATTGCACCATGAGTTGACATTGGAATCCTAATTTCTTTCTATAATTTTTTTTTTTTTTTATATATTCTATTTCCATAATTTCTAATTTGTCTCCAAGAAGAAACTTTACCAGAGAAGGGGGACATCTAGCATCTCTCTTTCAGTGTAAAAAAAGCAATTTTAGGTTCATCCATACAAGGGGTCTCATTTTCATTTTCAAATGTAAAAGGGATTTCATTCACATTTTCATCAGTATGAGGGATTTCATTCTCATTTGAATTCGATCATAAGATATAATTTCATCATTTTTTTTTTTGCATTGTTTCAACCCTACAATTATTGATATCATCAATGGTGTATCCAACTTAATCTAAACAAACAATATCAATATTATAAAAACTTGGGTTTGAACACATACCTTGATGGATTGTATGAATAGGTGTATTTTCCATATCATTGGGAGGTGGATTTGAAGACTTACCTGGAGTTGTTTGCATAGGTGCTATTTCCACATCATTCAAAGTTGAAGTTGAAGGCATAGTTGGATTTGTCTCCATAATTGCATTTTCTTCCATATTCACCATCTCCACATTTGCATCATCTACATTCATTTCATCATTCATGTCTTCCTCTTCAACATTCTTAGAACTAGATGCTTGCAAATTTTTCATTTGACGAATCTTTTCTCTTCTATCCCTTTGTCTTTTTGCCTCCATATCTCTTTTTGCTTGAATTTCTTCGGGTGTCATTAACTTTCTACAAAAAAAATGATTCAAATACAACCTATTTTCAAATTTTTATCTCCTTCAAATATTCAAATAAAACTATGTAGTATGAAGATCCTTTTTTCTTTAAACTGTGAAGTACAAAAACATCATGAATGCATCGAAAAATTCTCTTTTTCCAAATCTTCTTGTAAAAATTTCTTGTACTTTATTCCACTTCAGAAAATTCAACCTGCACTTTGTCTCTTCCAGTAATTTGAATAGAATATGCCCTACACAAGAAAAATTTGCAATAAAAAATGCAGAAAATGGCACTTTTGGTCTGTACTGTAGAAAATGAATGTTGCAGAAAAAATGTGTTTTATCAGTATTTACCAAATTAGGAAAAAAATGGCTATATTAGAAATGCATATGTGTTATGAAACACATATAGGTTTTTTTCTAGGAATGCGTATGTGTTATATAACGCATATGCATTACCTTTACCCAGCGGGTGATTAGATAACGTGTATGCGTTATGAAACGTGTATGTGTTATGAAACGCGTACGCATTTTGTTTAAATAATGCGTATGCATTTTAGTAATGCATACATGTTATTTAAAAATTGAATTCCCAACCCACATGCAACCTTGGTTTTAGGCTTGGGAAAGGCTTGGCAATCCGAGCCTTAGCCTTTGACCTGCAACTAAAAAACTAAGGAAAATTGAAGAAGAATGTCCAACTTTGGCAATATGGCTGATGGACTTTTTTTTTGAATCAATCTATAAAATTAAAACCCATTAGAGAACACGATGTCTACTCTCCAAATATATAATTTTTATTAAGATTGGATTATGTTTGCAGATTTTTAATTAATTTCTAAGCAAACTAGTCCTTCAACTTAAAATATCAGGCTTTCTTTGTTTTTTAATAACTTTTTTTTGGTTAAGTGTCTTGTAAAAAAAATTATATGGCATCAAACTTCAGACAATTCTCTACACAATTAAAGAAAAAGATTAAAAAAAATAATTAGTTGAGGTCCAATTATGTTGTCCATACACGTTGAGTTTTAAAGAAACAACAATTAAGACCAATACAAAAAAAAAATTCAACAAAAAAAATTACAAAAAAATTCCACATCAATCTTTATGTTGTTAGCTATCTTTTCCCAAAAGGAATTAGAGTAATACTTTTATTTAGGTCAAAAAGTGGTGTTCATAGATGTGCTTGGTATGGTTAAAAAACAAGGACTTTTAAAAAGTGGTTTTATAGATCCCTATCAAAATTTAATTTCTATAATTTGGGTATTTAAATAATTTACATATTTGGAAACTAGATTCAAAATTCAAAATTTCATATTACTGACTATTTTCAAGATTCATTGTGTAAGTGCCTCAAAATTTCAGTCCAAGTGTGACAAATTCTAAAAAACAGCAAAAACACTTCCACTTTTTGAGCTTTTTGTGTACCCAACTTCTTGCATCAGCCCATTTTTCAACAGGAGAACAAAGAAGAATGATGAGTTTTTAAGCTGAGGAATATTTTGCTGTTGAAGGACAGTGGAGTGAGGAGCAAGAAAACAAAGAGTAGGTTGAAGATTGTTCAGCAAGCAAAGGCAATTGAAGATCAGTGAACCTAAATGTGCCAAGTGTCTTCTTCAGATGAACATTTAGGGTTTTTGTTTTTCCTTAAGTGTTTTCTTTCTACCTCATTTTGGAGAGGTTGTTTTTGAGATTGATCAAATACTATAATAGGAATAGAGAACACTTATCCATGGTTTTGTTTTAGGTTGAAGTTTATGATTTCTTTGTAATTTTGATTGCAAACTGACAGGATAATACTGAGTAGTGCAATTTCAAGACTACTTTCTCTCCTACATGCTTGTTTTATGAGTCTTGGATATATATAATCAATGATTTTTTTTTATCTCCATTGGTTTTTTGTGGGTGTGTGGTTTATTTCTTTCCCATTAGTTCAAAGAATTAATTATAAGTGCTTGAATGAAGCTGTAGATTCATGTGAATTAAGTGCTAGGATACTAGTAAGAAGTAGTGGTCAAAATATTATGTTGAAATATTGTAATGCAACATTTCAGAG
>VDFB02052962.1:0-72157 GCA_007258455.2 Sequoia sempervirens
CTGTTGATGAAGTTCACATGGTTTCTCAATTGATAGTGCGGCTTGATTTTTGTCTATTGCACACCTAGCCGTTGGAATTCCCTCTGCTGACATTCCTCTATTCCTAGAACAAGGAGAATTAGTTCCTCTCTGACCATTTCTAACTGATCTTCATACCCCTAGCTTTGATGCTCACCAGGAAAATTCTTACTTAGGATATATTGCCCTTATGGATGAGGCATCCCATATTGACTAAATGACCACTTTGTTACTGCAGCTCGGCTCCTTCCTTTTGCTCTTTTGCACTTTCATGACAATAAATTTTGTATTTCCATGTATCTATGAAGTATACACACACACACACACATATATATATGAATTTTTTTCTTTTCATACTTTAAACATGTATTTACTATGCATGGTTTTATTTCTTCATTTCACAACACAATTTTTAAGAATATTTTAATTCTCTCTCATGTGTGTGTTAAATTAAGTAGAATTCATTAATGCTAGGAACAAACCAAAAAGAAAAAAAACAAACCCTACAAAAACAAACTAACCTAACTAACCAAAATTTACCCTAAGGCAAACGATTAACCCTAACTAAACAATTTACTTTAATCTCCATAACTATCTTCATAACAATTTTTGTATGAATTACAACAGGATTTTCTTTAAATTCACTTGAATAGATTTCAAATCTCCTACTACAACAATGAATTATCTTAATTTTTCTTTGTTTAAAAAGCATAAATTCAAAGGCATATTTACCAATAAATTGGCTCATATGTATGGAAACGACCTCATTAAAGGTAAATTGCACACACCTTTGTTGATTCCTCCATACTCTACCTTCTTCTAGTCTTGGTTCATGGCTTTCTTCTTCACTTCATTCGGCTCCATGACCCATTGTATTCATTTCTTGATTATCTTTCTCTCTAAGATCCTTCGAGTCCTTGGCCCTGTCCTCACTTTCAACTTCGTTAGACCAATCAGTGACACAATTTACATTATTATCAGAGAGAGAAAGCAAAAAATTGATATTTTGTATCTTGCATGAAATCAAGAAAATTCCCCTTTTTAACTTGTGCATTTTCAGTTAAGGGCAACAAACATGCGTCTTATGCTTGGTTTTCCTACCTTTTCTCCTCATTATCTTCCATGTGTAAAAAGGTTGATGACTCATCATTCTCACTTCATGCTTTTGGTGCATTGTTTCCAAGTCTCAACGTCCTTGCATTTTTTCCTGCAAAACCTTAGGATTTTCCTCATGACATTTGCAGTTAATAAATTGATTTGATTTAGCAGTAAATTCTCTAATGTTTTCATATTCACTAGGGTTAGGCACTTTCTCAAAATTTAAACTTCTTTTCAATAACGATTCCCTTCTTTTATTAGTTAAAGACTCTTCCATTAACAAAATCATGTTATATGTAGCCAAACTTACCCTAGTTAGAAAAATTTCACAATCAAGTTCACCATGGTCAGTTGTATCATGAATTCTACACTCGGTGACCCTACCAAAGGTGAATATACTCCAAGGATGAAGCCTCTAATTAAGGATTTCCCAGAACTTACCAACTTCCATTTTCATACTACCAACTTGCATAGACTGTCATCTTACAAACAACTTTCAAACCTGGAACTAGGATGATAATATCAATTCTAGATAAAACCGAAGGGAAAGATGTCCTTCTAGTGCTAGTTCCTATTGATCACGATGTTAGTCACACATCAATAGTGTAGATAAATCCTCACAGACAAACCACACATACCTATCTTTACTTGAAAAACTAAACCAGGACAACCTAAATCTCAGGCTGACTCAGCTTAATCCCAAGACTCGTTTATGTCAGGTCTTGACCATACTAGGTTCACATCAAGTTTTGTTGTGATAATGCTATTAATAACAAGGGGTAAATAGTAATTTCTAGTTCTCAAAGGAATCATACAGATGTGTAAAAGATATTCTTGCTCCGGTTATCAAAAAAATTTGTGAAATCAACAGATTTGCAATAATATTTCATGAATTTCAAACAACTTTGTGATCACTTAAGTAGATTTAGCTTTAAGAATTTAGTAATATTATAGAATCAAAAAAATTGCAATAAAATTTCCATTCATTTATCTCTTTTTGAAACATTTTCTAAAATTTAACATCTATTCTAAAATAAAGCATCAAAAATACTTAAAAGTAAAATTACTCCCAAGTATTATCCACGCATGCCCCAAGAATTAACCAAATCAAAGAAAACCACTCTATACTTCACTAGATTGCTTCACAGCTAGACATAGAATGATGTGAGATTTTAAAGAAAGGGGGTTTATTTGGACACAGGGTAGGTTCTATATGCACCCTTAAATGGCACAACATGCAGTCTTTTCTAGTTGAACAAACAACCAGCTACGAAAGATTTCATACCAAGCTGTAGCTTTCAAATTACCTTTGATATTGATTAGCTTCTATATGCATACAAGTTTTTAATTTGGAATGATTCAAAAAATAGGAAAAAAGAATCAAAACTTAAAGAAGTTTTTGGTCTTCCTACATCCACAAATTTTGAACTTAACTTAAAACGAAACATCTCCCAACCTTTTATAAGAACAAGACACAAGGGAGATAAGACAAATACATGAGAGGAAATCCAAGGGATGAATCACAACAAGGAACATGTAATATGATAACTAGCAGGAGAATTGTTGACAAAGTTAATGAATTTCAACCTTCTTTAGTATGTTAATCTCTTTCAGGCTTTTCATCTTTGTATTATCAGGGTTCCATCTTGGAACCAAAAAAACCCGCCAAAAAAAGTGTAGGAACTTCCCATACATTTAGAATGATCAAGTGAACTTTTTGTTCCCACATTCAGGTTTGGACTCAAACAAAAAATTCCTAAAATTAAATAACCTCGGGGTTAAGCACACTCCTTCATCGTATGCGTAATACCAAGGCTTTTAGTTTCCCAATACTCAGTGCTTCTTTGCAACGAAATTTTTCCTTGCATGAGTTTCCAGAGTGTACTACCAAACCTGGTAACACCATCGAATTTGCTTGCAACCCAAGTTTTCCTAACCGTCCATACTTGATTGCATCACAATTTGTTCCTCCTGCAAGCACAAATTCCACATATTAAATCCCTTTTAAAACAATCATAAAACTCTCATGAAAAAAAAACCATCATCAAAAAATCCTCATTTTAAACACATCATAAATATCATGCTTTTAAAATCAAATTCCTGCGTAATTATATCCCTTTTTGTGGGTTACCGGACCATCAGACCCTCGAGCAAGCTTAAACTTTTAACTTTTGACTTAACATTGACACTCGGTACCCAACACTTCAGCTTTTACCAAGAAATTTTTCCCAGACTCTGAATTCTACCAAAACCTCCACATTTTCCCGGACCTTTTCTCCCGGACCAAAACACTTCACCCAAAACCTTGAACTAACATTTTTACATTTCTAGCCTTCTGATACCTAGTACCCAGTAGTTGGTACACTCAAATCATGAAGTACTTCAAAAAAAAAAAATTACCTTTAACTTTCGGTGATCTCTTCAACTAGCAAGCACCTACCATAAGCATTAGTTTTCACCTGGGTCCCCAAGTCTTACAGTCTTGGAGCGTGTTGTGAGACCACACAATAGTTGTCATCTCACAGAAACTCATCTACAAAATTTATTTTCAGCTTTGTGAACCTGAATCCTGGGCAAATCAAAAGACTCAGATATGAAGTAGAAGCTCCCAAAAGTTGCAAACAAACCCTAACTCAAGACTCATTCGCCCCCAAGCGAATGAGTCCTAGATCAGCTTCATAAACTGGATTTTGGTGATTAGTAAACATCATTCTACCCTTCTTTGATTTATGATCTGATTTTTGGTTCTGCTTATTTTGAGTTTCATCTAGCTATTACAAGTGTTAGATTATATTGTGGTGTTGATTTACTATTTTTAGCTTTTCTCCCCAAAGTGTTGTTTGACCAGGATCCTCATCCTTGCACAAAAAGGAAATCTGCAAATTCACACTTTAACTTGATTCACCTAAGGGTTGTAAGTCATTTCATTGTGTGGATCTCATTTCCTAATGAAATAAAGGAGAATAGGTCCATCCATTAACCATTTTGGGGAATTCTCTTTTCCCCTAACCTATTTTTCTATGAACTTTAGTAGCAATAGAGGGCATAGTTGCAGGGAGAGATATTTATCTTCCTCCTTGGCTTTGACTGAATCCCAAAGATTGGGTGCAACTAGAAATTATAGGAATGTTTGTTTCCACAATATGAGCTAGGCTATGCAACACCTCTAATCCTTGGGCATCATTGATCAGTTTCCTTAAGTTGTCCACTATAGGCACTATTTGTCCTTGAGGATTTAGTGCTTAAATATTCTTGCAATCCTTCTAATTCTTTGCCTAATTGTTTCAATTTATCCTTAGGAACATGTGCAACAATAGTCTCAACATCCATAAAGGTGCTTGTTTGTGAATTTGTCATTGGTATGGTAGGATTAGGGATTGAGTCCAAAATGGGCATGGCATTGGCAATATTGATGAGCCTAGTTTTTGGTCCAACTTTTAGTAGAATCTATAGTTTATTTGCTGGTAGTTGTCATGGAATTTAATGTTAAATGTTGATATTTTCATAATGTTTCCCTCAAACCATTGACATTAGGCTTAATCCTATTTCTGCAAGTTTTAATGACATTGGCATGTTATGTGGATAATCTATATTGATTTTTGCCTATGGTTAATGAATGTTCCTTAAGGTGGCTATAGATATGTAGTTATTGTGTGTACTAACATTGCCATGAAAATTTAATTTAAAGATGCTAAGTTGAGGAAGACATTGCTAGCTGGGCATGCACCGTAATGTCCAGCAAAGGAATCGCTCAAAGGTCAAAGGAGGTTGACGACAGAATATTCCTCATGCAAACCAAATGTAACCACCTTGTAGTGGACTTTAATGATTGAGCAGATGCAAGCGTTACTGTTGTGTTAAATCTGTGTTTGGACTTGCATGTCTGACCAAGTTCCATGCACGCATAACCACTGCCACTCCACTTTCTCTGTTTTCCCTAAATGGCATCCTCTCAGTTGTGGAGTTGACTGCCCTATTTAGTTGATAGTATAAATAAAGATTTGATGCTCCTTCTTAGGAGGTTGCACGATTTGATATTGTACTAGCACTCTCAAGTTTTATAGATACATTACTCTTTTGTACTCATGATTTACAGTGAATAAAATAAAGTTCTGAGTTCAAGCATTTGAGTTCTCATTAGTTTTAGAGGATACTTATCCTAGGGGGCCTACTTGGTGAGTAATCCATCCTTTTAGTTTAGTACTAGTTTAGTATTACTTTTTGTTTAGTAACTAGTTAGAAATATGGCACCAACTGTTCCTGTAGCCACTAGAATTTCATTCTATGACTGTTCCTGCAGCCAAAGCAGATAGAGTAGTGCCCTATTTTTTGCTCAGATTTTTATTACTATTATGCATTTTAGTTTGATGTCATTTTTTATTGATGATTGATATTTATGGCATTCCCTTCTGAGTAATTTACTTTCAATATTGTCGGTTCCTCAGTTGTAGAATGAAATGACTACTTTGAGTTCCTAGTGCACACACTTTGTTGACCCATTTCAAGTTCACGTCCCTGGGTTGACAAGTTAAATGCACCTTCATGATGATTGAAATAGCTATTCAAGTTAGATGTCTAATCTCTGAATCATGGTTGTAAGGGCTTAGTTATTAAATCATTGTAGGAGGCAAACATTTTTGGCGTCGTTGCTAGGGATGGTGTCAAACTAGGGAATTATTTGGAGTCATTGGTATTTTTTCTTGTTGTAGTGTTTTTGGAAGTTTTTCTTAGTGTATCCTCATTTAGGAAGTAATGACCCCCCTTATTCTTTACCAATTCTTTGTGTGAGTTGGTTGATAGTGAGTGATACCGCATGCATAAAGGAAGGAGAAGGGATGTTTATGGGAGATTCCTTCCTAACAATCCTAATCCATTCCAGCTAATTGAATATCAAAACCTGCCAAGAGAAGAAGAAGAAGATCCACACCCCTTTGCTAATGCATTTCCTGATCTAACTAGCTTTGAAGTCTCCTCTGAAGATCAAAATCAGCTTGAGAACCCCTTTGCTTTGGAACCACATCAAGTAGGCATCGGTGATGCAAATAGGAACAAACCTAACCAACTAGCTTTTCCTTTCCCCATTGCCCATCAGAATGAAGTTGACAACATCAAGAACATTCCTACTTTAGCACTCCCCAAGTTTTATGGACTTGTCACAGAAGACCCTGGTACCTTTTTCTTTGAGTTTGACATAATTTGCAGGAGATATGATTATACTACTGATGCCCATATGCTTAAGCTATTTCCTACCACTTTAAAAGAGGCTACATTAAGATGGTTCATGAGCCTAGACATAGATACTGTGGAAACTTGGGAAGACATGAAGACAAAATTCCTCAAGAAATACAAGGAATATTGCAGGGGCAGTGACATGAGAGGAGGTGACATTTTCAAGATGCAGCAAAAGGAAGACGAGAGCCTGGAAGATTAATTTGTAAGGTTTTTGTTTTGCCTACAAAAATATCCACACCATACACTCAATGAAGACTCACAAAATTTTCTTTTCCTAGGAGGAATCAATGATAGTTGCACTGATGCTTTGGACCTCATGGGAGGAGGAGATATCTCCCAAGTTCCTTGGGAAGATATCAAGAAAATATGCCAGAATTACTCTAGGGAAGCTTCAAAGAAAGGGAGAGCTTACCAATCTTCCATGGGTAAGTCAACTACCGGTGGAGTTTCAAGAATGGGGGTTGCTCATTTGTTGGGAGACTTCAAGCAAGACATTATCAATAATCTAGCTACTCAACTAGATACATTTCAGGCCAAGAAGAAGCAAGAGGAGGCAGAGGCAATGTTGACAGAGTATTTCCCCCACTGCAGACAAAAGAAGAGGGACTGCAGATTCAAGATGGTAGCTAATCTTGAAAGCAAGAAGATTCCACCTAAATTCAAACCAATCCAAATTGAAGAAGACCAAGTCTACTATGTTGCACAAAGGAAGCCTTGGGCTCCAAGACAAGGTATGCTACCCGATCCACTATCTTATGTTGGGCCATATTTTAATTCCTATTCATCTAGCAACCAATGGCAACCCCCATATCCATCTAGCTATGGAGGATATCGACCACATCCTTGGAGTAACCCTCAAAATGCTTGGCCCAATCATCAAAGTTCTCCACCCTAGTGGCAGCAACCTCAAGGGAATTGGTAGCAATTTCAAGGGCATTGGCAGCCACCTCCTAGAAATTGGCAGCAAACAAATCAATGCAGGGGAGGACAACAATGGCCTACCCAGACAACCAATTACATGCAACCACCTTCTCAGCCCCAATAGTCTACTATAATGGCTCCACCTACCAATCCAAACTCAAATGCACCTAAACCTACTCACCTACCAGCTCAACCCACACCCAATCCAAATAACAAACCACAGTAGTAGAATACATACTCTGTTGATTCAAATCAATTCCCTGTAGATGCTATGAGTGTAAGTGACATCCAGTTGCATTCAAGAACTTCTCTACCAACCCCTTCCAAGCCCATTATCACTGAGCTTCATGTGGAAGACGAGGAGGAACCTCTGATTGATCCCATTCAGCCAAGTGTACCCAAAAAATCCTGAACAAGTCCAAGTCAAGCAGACTGAACAAGAACCACCATTTCCTCAGAGATTGGAAGTTGCCAAGAAGAAGGAAGAAAAGGAGGATACAACTTTTGATATCTTGGATCAGTTGAAGCATATATGTGTCTAGATACCTCTATTTCAAGCCATAAATGATGTTCCAATCTACGGTAAGGCAATCAAGGAATCCTGCCTCAAGAAGCTAGGTAGGAAAAAGAAAGACCCAACTACAGTTCATGTGATGGGACAACTAGCTGACATCATGCTGGAAAAAGTAACTATTCCCAAGTATAATGACCCAGGTAGTCTTGTGGTAGTAGTTGTTATAAATGAGGTCAAAGTAAAGAATACTCTAATTGATTTAGGGGCAACAATAAATGTAATGACCAAAGACATCTTGCAACAACTAAACATTGCAAGCATGAGATCTACTCCTACTATCCTACAACTTGTTGATAGCTCTATTGTTAAGCCTGATGGTATAGTGGAGAATCTTGTGGTAGTTTTAAACTCTTGGGAGTACCCAATAGACTTTATGATTCTTTCTCCTAAAGCTACACTAGGTGGGTATCCCATTATTCTTGGAAGGCCATGGTTGGCAACTGCAGATGCATGCATTGGATGTCGGTCTGGTGACATGACTATTTCAAATGGGAAGAGCACTAAAAATTTTGTTCTTTATCCTCCTACTCAACCATTTCATGATGAAGATAATCTTGTATGGCCACATGTTGGTGAAGAGGCTGGGGAAGTTAATTATGTGGCGCAACTTATGATGTTAGGTAGAAGCTCTTTCATGCAGCTCCAAGATGAGGATGATGTATTGGCTAACATCATTTAGAACCATTTTGAAGTGGAGGAAGCATTGTCTTCTCATGCTACTACTCCAATCAAGACACTTTTGCCTGCTCTTCCTGCAACCACTGTTCCTGTAGACATTCTTCCTGCAGCCATTGTTCTAGAAAATAGACTTCCTGCAACAACAGGTATGTCCCATACATTGCTTCCATATGACCTAAAGGTACGATGTGTTAATGAAGCAGTCATGATAGAGTTAACTACACAAGTACAGGTGTCAAAAGTAAAATATCTAAATGTTAATAGTAAATTGAGTGAAGAACAACAATTGTTATTGACAAACTTATTAAAGACCCATCAACATGCATTTGTGTGGGATTATCATTACATGAAGGGATTGGACCCTAAACTTTGTACACACAAAATTTACATCAAAGATGATTGCACCCCAATAAGACAGCCACAAAGAAGAATTAACCCTACACTAAGAGAAATTGTAAAAGGGGAACTGCAGAAATTACTAGATGCAGGATTTACCTACCCCATTTTAGATAGTCAGTGGGTGTCTCCATTAGTGATTGTGCCCAAGAAAGGAGGGAAATGGTGAGTTTGTGTTTATTATAAGGAACTTAATGGTGCCACCAAGAAAGACCACTTTCCCTTGTCCTTCATTGATCAAGTTTTACTTGCAGTAAAACAATACTTTTGTTTTGTAGATGGATTCAGTGGCTACAACTAGATCCAAATTGCACCAGAGGATTAGGAGAAGACCACATTTACCTATCCATGGGGGACCTATTCCTACTCGGTACTCCCATTTGGCTTATGCAATGCACCTACAACATTTCAGAGGCAGTCATTAGCATATTCTGAGACATTTCTCATGATTGCATGGAAATTTATATGGATAACTTTACCACTTATGGTGTTGATTTTAATCAAGCATTGGAAAATATCAGGAGAGTCCTACAGAGATGTGAAGACCAAAACTTGTCCTTAAATAGTGAAAGTGCTTCATGATGATGCAGGAAGGTGTAGTTCTTGGCCACTACATCTCCCACAAGGGAATTCAAGTAGATCCTACAAAAATTGAGGTAATCACAAATTTTCCCACACCTACAAAATAGAAGGAAGTTAGGATTTTCTTGGGTCATGTAGGATATTATAGGCATTTCATCAAGGATTTTAGCAAGGTAGCAACACCATTGTATACTCTTCTCACTAAAGATGTTAAATTCTAGTGGACTAAAGCTTGTGACAAGGCATTTTCTGACTTGAAGGCAGCTTTGACTCATGCTCCTGTACTCAAAGGACCTAATGGGGAGATTCCTTTCCAAATCCATACTAATGCATCAGACTATGCCATAGGAGCAGTCTTAGGAAAGAAAGAAGGAGTTGTTGAAAATGTTATTTACTTTGTCAACAAAAATTTACAGGGAGCTGAATTCAATTATATAGTGGCAGAGAAGGAAATCCTGGCAATAATCTATGCACTGAACAAATTCAAACATTACATAACAGGTTACCAAATCTTTATGCACACTGATCATACAGCCATTAGATATCTCATGAATAAAACGTTGATCATAGGTAGGCTAGAAAGATGGTTATTGTTGATGCAAGAGTTTGATATAACCATTGTGGATAAGCCAGGGAAGGCCAATGTTGTTGTAGATTTTCTTTCAAGGCTGACTACATCAGAAGATAATTAGCCAATAGATGACTCTTTCCCTAATGAGTATCTATTCTCCCTCAGCATACAAACACCCTGGTATGCTGACATAGCCAATTATTTGGTCACAAGTAGAGTTCCTTCTCACCTCTCTCCAAAAGAGAAAAGGGCACTCGTTGAAAAATATTTTCCTTTCTCCTAGATTGTTGGATGTTTGTTTTATACTGGACTAGACCATATCATGAGGAGATGTGTGAGAGAAGATGAGACATATGACATATTGCATGCATGCCACAACCAACCATGTGGAGGACATTTTGTAGCCAAGAGGACAATAATGAAGATTTTGAACACAAGATATTACTGGCCAACACTCCACAAGGATGCATGAAGGTATACCAAAAAATGTGATAAATGTCAAAGAATGGGTAGACCAACTAGATTTGATGAGATGCCACTTTGCCCTCAGGTAGTAATCACTCCCTTTGACAAGTGGGGATTGGATTTTGTGGGACCCATTGATCCTCCATCAAATGGTAAGTCTTATACTTGGTTTGTATTGATTATGTGACAAAATGGGTAGAAGTTAAGGCTGTGAAGCATGCAAGAGATAACAAGGTTGCAAAATTTCTTTATGAGGATATTTTCACAAGAAATGGAGTTCCAAGAGAAATAGTGACTGATCAAGGAGCTCAATTCACATTAAGCTTCGTTGCAGCACTAGTCAATGAGTAAAACATAAGGCAAAGGAAGTCTACTCCTTATCACCCCCAGGCTAATGGCCAAGTTGAGGTGACCAACACAGAAATTGAAGCCATTTTGACCAAAACAGTAGCTATCCATAGAAAGGATTGGGAAAATAGATTACCAGAAGTTGTTTGGGCCTATAGGACAACTTGGAAAACAACTACAAGCTTCACTCCATTTGAGTTGTTGTATGGAAAGACAAACATGATCCCCATTGAATTTGAATATAAGACTCTTAGGACTGCAGTAGATTTGGGGATGGATATTTCTGAGGCACAAAGAGAAAGAATCATGCAGCTAAATGTTTTGGATGAGATAAGAAGAGCATCCCTTCATTGTACAGAGGTAGTGTAGAATCGAAGAATCAAGTGGCGTAACAAATTTATCAAGAAAAAAAAATTCCAACCAAGAGATTGGGCCCTACTCTATGACTCAAGATATCAAGACAATGCAGGAAAATTCTAGACAAGGTGGCTAAGACCATATGAAGTCATTGAGGTTTTTCCTAATGGAGCTATTCAACTTACTACCATTGACCCCATCAGATTCAAATTAATTTTCAATGGTCATCACCTCAGGTTATGTCACAAGCCAACTTCCAAAGAAGAGTTCCTGCAGCAATTCACCCAGCATTCAACACTCGAGCTTCCTGTAGCCAAAGGAAGTGGACCTAGTGTCCCTCCTTCTAGTTAATTAAGGTATGCACTTCTCATAATAAAGACTTCCACTTATGTGGGAGTCCATTTCTTCGCCCATCCACCCATCCATCACCACCTTTCTCTCTCTTCCATCACTTTATTCCACCTCACCTCATTCCACTTCATCTTCATTAACTGCTCAATTTATTCCTCTAAAAGGCGAGCAATACTTTCTCCACAATCTTTGCAACGATTTCTCCACACATTCAAGTATGTGCGCATTAATTTATATCTTTCAATCATCTTTTAAGTGCATTCATTTAATCATTGTACATTAGTATAGATGTTCACATAACATGTCATTATTCCCTATCAAATCACCACTCCCATCTCACATGTGTGGACACATGTCCAAATTTAAGTTGGGGGGAAAGAAAAAGATAAATATATTGCCCATGTGTCAATTCATGCTAGGATACGTCAGAAAATTTAAAATGAGCCAATTTGAAATCCGAGTAAGAGGATGGCTTGCATGTGTGAAGTGACACTAACTACAGTCGCAATTTCTTCCCATCATAATTCTCCTTTATCACTCCTTTTCTTGCCATTATTGACCTTGTTGTAATCCTGAGTTGCAAGCAACACGGTGAAACAAAAGGAAGAGAAAATTCAATTGATATTGGCACTGGAGATTTAGCAGGTATTGCAGGAAGGTGAACTTGGTTTTCAGATGAAATTGCAGGAAATAAATCACAGAGTATTTGTTTGATTGCAGATAATGGGAGGCGGGTTAATTCGTAATGAACCCATGATGCATGATGTTTTATTGCAAGATGCACAATTCATGGTTGAATTCAGAAATTGCAGATGGATTGATTACTTCCTGAAGCTAGATGATTTTGATGAGAGCATTGCACTAGATTTCACCAAGACATTTTCTGAAGGAAAAGCCATAGTAAAAGGGTTGGAAGTTGTGGCAACTGAGGAAAGAATTGCAGAGGTCACAGGGTTACCTGCTAATGGTGAAAATTACCCTACTTCTAGAGATGCTAGAACCAGAGCAGCAGTTCCTGTAGCCACAACAAGAACAAGAGCAAAAGATCCTACAACAAGAAGTGGGAGAAGAAACAGTACCCCCATAGCCAGAGACAATTGGACAACCTAAGCCCATGCATATAGTACTATATGAGGAGCAACCATTGATGAAAATACTGGTAGGAATTCACAATCCTCTAGATTTTACAATACATAAGGAAAATTTCAAATTATGGGTAGAAATACAAAGGAGGGAGGAAGAATGGAAAAAATAAAAATAAAAATTGAAGGAAATTCAAAAGAGAGATGAGGAAATTGAAGATAAAGATGCAGAAATTGCCACCTTGAAGAAGAGGATGGATGATATGGCAACCTTGATACCACAGATCTTGGAATGTAGAGCCCCTCCAAGGGTCTATGCTCTGCACTTGAAAGAGAAATATCTATCTTTTAAGCTGTCAAGGATTGTCTCACGCTTGAATCCTTCTGTTGACACTCCTAATGAATTTTTCAATGCTTATCAAATTGCCTCCCCTGAAATGAAGAATTTGTTATGTGAGTTTTATTTACATAATTCTGTTGTAACTAAAGTCCATGATTGGAATATGCTATTATATGTTGGGGATGTCCAATTAAGGGCATTCATGTCTTGGGTACAAAATGAGATTAGTTGGGGACATCAACATGGGGCTTATAAGCAATTGGAGTCTAATATTCCCCTGCCCATTAGGGCTAAATCAAGCAACCCAAGGGATATTTACAAAGAATGGAATAGAATGCTTCTCAGACCTAGTTATGGCAACAGGATAATGGCTTGGATTGAGGCAGTTTATAGTGAGTATGAGGTAAAGGCAACAACAAAGGAGGAAACTATGAGAAGATACCTATCACAAAGATGGAATAGCCTAACTAATGAGCTAAAATAGGTTGAACCTCATTTCTTCCACAATTATGTTGCAACACTAAAAAGGATTGATAGGTATATCTAGATTGGGAGAACGCGGGGGCGGTTTTGGCTTCCCCTAAATTTTCAACCACCCATTCTCATGTGGCATGTGCCAAACTTCAGGTTCTACTAGTATGACATTGCTGCAGAAAAATAGAGATGGAATAGATTTGACAGGTTAGGAGGATTCTATTGGGATCCTGATTCACGTACAACAGCCACTGATGTTGGATAACTATCAGTTGAAAATTTAAGATCTTTGACCAAGCAGAAGAACAACCCTTCCCTGCTAGAGGGCCAACAAAACGTTAGGTTGGGGGGAGTGATGAGCCTAGTTTTTTGGTCCAACTTTGGGTAGAATCTATAGTTTATTTACTGGCAGTTGTCATGGACTTTGATGTTAAATGTTGATATTTTCATAATGTTTCCCTCAAACCATTGACATTAGGCTTAATCCTATTTATGTAAGTTTTAATGACATTGGCATATTATGTGGATTATCTATATTGATTTTTGCATGTGGTTATTGAATGTTCCTTCAGGTGGTTATAGATATGTAGTTATTGTGCGTACTAACATTGCCATGCAGATTTAATTTAAAGATGCTAAGTTGAGGAAGACATCGCCAGCTCGGCATGCACCGTAACGTCCAACAAAGGAATCACTCAAAGGTCAAAGGAGGTTGACAGCAGAATATTCCTCATGCAAACCGAATGTAACTTCATTGTAGTGGACTTTAATGATTGAGCAGATGCAGGCATTACTGCTATGTTAAATTTGTGTTTGGACTTGCATGTCTGACCAGATTCCATGCACACGTAACCAACACCACTCCACTTTCTCTTTTTTCCCTAAATGGCGTCCTCCCAGTCGTGGAGTTGACTACCTTATTTAGCTAATAGTATAAATAAAGATCTAATGCTCCTTCTTAGGAGGTTGTACAATTTGATATTGTACTAGCACTCTCAAGTTTTACAAATACATTATTCTTTTGTACTCATGATTTACAATGAATAAAATAAAGTTTTGAGTTCAAGCATTTAAGTTCTCATTAATTTTAGAGGATACTTATCCAATGGGGCCCACTTGGTGAGTAATCCATCCTTTTAGTTTAGTACTAGTTTAGTATTACTTGTTTAGTAATTAGTTAGAAATATGGCACCGACTATTCATGCAACCACTAGAATTTCATTTTGTGACTGTTCTTGCAGCCAAAGCAGACAAAGTAGTGCCATATTTGTTGTTCAAATTTTCATTACTGTTATGCATTTTAGTTTGATGTAGTTGTTGATTGGTGATTGGCATTTATGGTATTCCATTCTGGGAAATTTACTTCCAGCATTGTGTGTTTCTTAGCTATAGAATGAAATGGCTACTTTGAGTTCCTAGTGCACATATTGTGCTGGCCCATTTCAAGTTCATGTCCTTGGGTTGAAAAGTTAAATGCACCTTCATGATGATTGAAATAGCTATTCAAGTTAGATGTCCAATCTTTGAATCATGGTTGTAAGGGCTTAGTTATTAAATCATTGTAGAAGGCCAAGAAATACCTTATATGAAATAATTGGAAAACTTAGGATCCACAATGGATGTAACAATAGTGCAAGATTCCATAAGTATACAACTACTTCTATATCGAAGTATTGACAATAAGATACTAGGTTGTGAAGCTCATATGAGTTTCAAAACACTAAGTGTACCCACTATGAACACTAAATTGTCAAAATGTCACTGTAAAACACCCAGAAGTAGAAATCAAAAAGTAGAAATAGACAAACAACATAGAGACAAATGTCTGACAAAAATATGAACAAAAAAGATAGGACTAGGGTGCCAAGGGTGCCTATGTCCTAGAAAGGGTTTTGCAAAATTCAAAGTTTGGCTACGTGTAATACTATTTAATACTTTTGTGTTTGTGTGCAAGTAGGTCTGATAGTGAATATTTTTCTAGAATTTGCTCAATTTATGATAATGTAATTCAAAATGCAAGTGTGCAATAATTTTGAAAATGGTTAAATAATAGATGACAATTATAATTAGAATTTCTAGATCTAAAATGCAACAATTGACTAGTTATAATATGCTAAATCTTAAAATGATGATTTTGATGTAATTTTGAAGCACAACAATGCACCTTTTTACTTTTTGAGCTATATGAAAGATACCTAAATGTATGCAATGGCACTTAATTTTTTTTTCAGATTTTGAACGAATTAATGCATATTTTTTAATACAATTCAAACGTAGATCTGAGCTATAATCACTAATATAAACCCTATTGGAACCTATGATGCAATATGATATGCAATTTTTTTTTTGAATTTTTATGCTTTTTATGATGCAAAAATGAATTTCTAAATGAAAAATGAAAGGTAATGCAATGAAAAATATAGATGTAGGGTGAATGGCTTCAAATTTTAGAAGGTATAAAATGTTAACATGTCATGTTCACCAAAATGAAATGGTGAGAAATGTGGAATCATATAGGATAGATCTTCCTTTGTGGGGGTTCAACACATTTTTCTTTTATCATTAAATGAGGAAATAGTGATGATGGGGATTTGATAGATTTGGACAAGATATATGATTGAGTTACAACTTGAAACGTGAGTCAACTTTCCCTTGACCAAATTTGAAAGTAACCTAAGATGAAATGCAATGATTCAATTGACCTAATGATGCAAAATACTTTTTCAATGCGAATACAACAAAGATCTAAGATATCACAGATCTATACACCACCTAGTGCATATCTTGATACAAATGGGCCAATACACATGGGCCCGATGTATATACCACTACATCTATAAGTATCCTATAAATGACATGACCCCATTCAATTGAAAATACTTATGATCTATGATTTGTTATAATCACTCCCAATATAAGGCCTCCTATCACCAAGGGATATTATCATAAACCCCAAAAAATAATCTAAAATCCATCTCTTTGTCCTCAATGTCAACCTCTTCATCATGGAATACTCATTGTAAAGGATCCTCCCCACTATTGGTTTCTTAGAAAACTTGAGTGTCATCAATCAAGACCCTTAAGATCCTCCACACATCCTTAACTATAATGCTTGCCTCTCCAGTCAAAAATCTGAAAGATGAAGTCTCACTTTGTAACCTCTCTATGAGGGTGATTGTGAATGCCCTATGTACTTGTATCTCAAGCATGAACATAATATGGTATTATCCAACCACACCCAAAAACTCTATCTTGACCCTTCTCATATATGAAATCCACTACAAAATTGTAGGATGAAACTCCCCCGACAAGATAGGTTCTAATGTAGCCTAAAAACATAGTTCCCACCACACCAATTTATCAAAAATTAGAAAAATACCTAAATTTGTAGCTCTCTATTTCAAATACAACCTAATAGGGTTTTTTCCAATCATTTACAACCTTTTTTTCATAAGCATCACTTTACTAAAATCAATTGTGAGCCATTTTTCAAAGGAGTCGTGACATGCCAGTCATATGCGACCCTTTTTAGAAGCATCATAAATTATCAAAGGTGACTCAACACAATAAAAAGCGTCTGTCTTGTTTCAAATCCATCACATCATATTTCAAAAGTGTTGATCCTAGATCGACACATTTGATTGACACCATAAACCTAACATTTAATGCGAACGAAATGACACCTATTCACAAAAGGGTTTGATACATACCAGTGGGGGTTCTCTAACTAGGTGATGAAACTTTTGTACTTTATCTCCCTAATGAATCACACATGGTAGATTGTACATTTTGTAGTAGCTTCACTCAAAAATCTCTCACAAAGCTCTAAAAATTCTAAACTAAGAGGGTCATGTAAATGAGTTGAAAATGACCTATATATAGACTTCAAAGCCCTAGATTTCCCCCATCCTACCCCTTGCATCCCACTTTCATCATGACCTAGCCAACTTGATTAGTTTCCTTACAAACTTATAGATTACTTTCATCCCCTTATTCATAGAACCTAGATCATTTACCTGTCATGAGCCTAGCTCAAAAATTATTTTTTCTTTCCAATCTCTCAAGGGGGAAACCTACCATCATCTCATCATCCTATCATTCCTTCATTCATTGGGGCACAGTGGAGCATCATTATTACTATTTTTTTCCAAATCAACATGTCATTGAAACAACGTAACATGTACGTTGTCTTAAAGGGGGGAAAAATGTAGGCACCTAAAGATGTTGAACGCTTCATTTATTCTTCTAATTTGTCATTTTTCATTAATTAATTCACTCATCATCCACTTTTATCACATTTTAATTAAATAATTTCTAATTATTTTATTAAACTAAGCTATGTCTCTCTATTAATTGAATAATTTTAATAATTTAATTAATTGATCATTTTTCCCTCCATCACCTTTAATTATTATTTTTTAATTATTTAATTAATTAAATATTTTTTTCTATATATATAACCATTGGACAGAAGAGATGAAGGTGTGCTCTACAATGGTTTCCACCTCCCCTGTGAAGCCCAATGGGGGTTTTTCCTGTGATTTTCCACCACTTCATCTCCATTCCTCTATTACAGCACACCAAGGAGTCTCCCCTCAGGTCTGGATGCTACATGGGTGTCGAGGGCTCAATTTTCTAATAGAACTAAGGATTTGCATCCCAATTACAAGGTTGCGCTGGGTATGTTTGATCGGTTGGAGGACACTATAATGACTTATTTCTCCAAACCTCCCTCTCCTCATGACTGTAAAATTCAAAATCCTCCTTTATTAGTTCATCGTTCTTCGATTGCCCCATAAATATGCCTAGATAGTGTCATTGGTGACAGAGAAGTATATCTGCAAGCCCATGCCCTTGTTTGCAGATTTACGAAGGTATGGTTAAATTTAAGTGAACTTTATTCATGGATTAGCAGGCTTTGGAAAGATTATATGGAGGAAAAAATTAGCATTTATCGCTATGCAAAATGGTTTTCTATTCTAGAATTTGAGTCACTAGAAGATAGATAAATGATTCTTAACATTGGCCCTAGTTTTATCAAGGAGATTTCTTATGTATGAAACCATTGTTCCCTTTCTTCGATCCTCAGATAGAGACTTTTTCTTCTACTTTTTTTTAGGTTCGTTTACCTTATTTTCCACTACAATTTTGGGAAATTGATTGTTTAAAGGCGATTGGCAATGGGTTGGGCAAGTACCACATCATCTCAAAGGAAATAATCAATTATGAAAATTCAACATTTGCACGTCTCTATGTTGAAATGGATGTTACAAAAGGGTTGCCGACAAATATTTTTCTCAAAGTTAGCAAAAAACGATGGTGTCAACCAATAGAATACAAAAATATTTCCTTTAGGTGCAGAAGATGTTTCGCAATCGAACATGCTACTACACAATGTGGAAAGGGTATTTCTAAGGATAGCAGGCCATCATGGTGGGATGGGGTGGAGTCTCATTGCTATGTAATCTCTCCCTCTGAGCAATCTATTGCAAATTCTTCCCCCATGTTCCAAGAAAAGATTCCAAAAGCGCCTCACCTATCCCAAGAGGTTGTGTTTGACAAAAAGACAAAAGAGGATTTGTTATCTTCTTCCTCCCTCTTGGAGAAAAAAAAATTGCATTCTTTAGTTGCTACTATTAATAATGAATATTTGAAATCAGAAAAACATCAATGATCCTCTTGAAAATGAACATGAATGGATAGAGGTGAAGAGGAAGAAAATGCCATCAGCAAAACAAAAACATTTGATGACCTTAAGATCTTCTAAAATTATTTCATTATGTAATCTAGGGTCGATGCAAAATTTAATCTAAAATATGTAACCTAGTATTTTTAAATAATAGAAAGAATGGTATCCTCTCTAATAGAGATTTTCCAAAAAAAAAAATCTTTTTTCCTCATCCACTTTAATTAAATATTTTTTTATTTAATTAATTTTGAATTTTCCTCTCATACACATAATTAAATAATTATTAATTATTTAATTAAATATTATGCATTCTTTCTTATCTCCTATAATCAAATAATTTCCTAATTATTTAATTAGTTAATAATTCTTCCAAGATGAAATAAATTATTAAATTTATTTAATTGCACATTTCCCTGCAAAATAGAATATTCCTTCTTTATTATTTCAAATTCAAATTTAAAAATATCTCTCCTAAAAATAAGGAAGGAAATTTAGTTAACTTCACCTTTCCTCAACATGTGTGGCCTCTTGATCTATCATTCATCCTCAACCCTTGATTTGATATTTCATTCTCAACCGTTGATCTCAAGTCCTAAAACTCTATAAAAAATTCTTCATTGATCATTCATCTCCTCTCCAAAATTTATAATCAAGAGCTCCTTAAATTTTGAATCAAGGCTCATTAAGATTTTGAATTCAAGATTCCATAGCACATAATCAATCAATCTTTTGCATAATTGGGTTAGGCTAATTATGATCAATCCATAGATTATACATCATAATCTCACATTCTTGATAATGGAGTAAGGGTTTGCATCTATGGGTGAGGTAAATGTAGGCTTAAGTTTTATTTATGTTCTTATTATTTCTTATATTCTTTCATTTGAGCATAGATAGTCACTTCATTGGTAATGGGTCTAATTCAATCATTTGGGTTCTTAGGTTTATTGATTTGATCTAACCATCTTGTTGTTTTGAGTTCTTTGATTGATCTTTCCATTATTCTCATTCACAACATCAATGAAATAGAAGATTATTTAGAATTAAAAAATTATTTAGACATAGATGATGAAGAAAACATGGATACAAAATACATTCTATAGAGCTACATTCAAATAAGAATCATAGAGTTTACCCTAGATAAAAAGGAAGACATCCTCTTAGTATATATTTCATTGTCCTTTGGCACATATTATCCCAAGAAGTGGGAGTTTCTTCAAAACTATCTCCACCTTCCATATCATGTAACCTCACCATTTCCCTCTTAATAATTTAATGAGTGAAACCTACATAGTATCCTCCAGTCATCTAGAGACTAAACAAATTATGGTCTTACCAGGAAAAAATCTAAACATTAATAGTTGATTTATAGAATAACAAGAACTTCATTTATCTAAAATTTTGGTAAATCAATCTAAAGAATTTTCTTGAGATTATATAAGAAATACATCTCAAATTTTGTATGTATTATATTTACATTGAGAAAGTCAAACCAATTTACTAGCCCCAACATGGACTTAATCTTATACTTAGGGAAATAGTCAAAACAAAGATTGATATTTTGTAAGATTAATTTACTCAATCTCTAACAATTAATGGATTTCATCTCTAATTTTCATTACAAAGAAAGGATGAAAATAAATTTTTTATGTGGATTGTGGAGAACTCAATAACCCAATCTATAGAGACTATTTTCCTATATTGTTTATTGACCAAACCATAGATAACTTGGTTGGAAATACCTACTTCTCATTATTGGATGGGTTTAGCGGTATAATTAGATGCATGTGGCCCAAAATATTAGGACAAAACCACTTTCACATGCCCATGGGTAACCTTCACATATCAATTTATTCCATTTGAATTATGTAATTCTCCCACTATATTTCATAGAGTAGTGTTGGCCATTTTTGTTGAACTAGTAAATGATTGTGTGGAAGTCTACATGGATGAACTCTCAATACAAGGTAATACCTTTGAAAATTTTCTACAAAACTTAGATAAATTCATTCAATGATGTGAAGACCAAAAAATATCCCTTAGCCATGAAAAATGTTTTATTATGGTTCAAGAGACAATTCTATTGGGACATCATATCTCAGTAGAAGGCATTAAGGTCAATCCTAAGAAGATGAAGGTAATGCGAAGCTTTGAAGCTACAAAGACACAAATATATGTACACAAATTCCTTGGGAATTTTGTTTACTATCGTAGGTTCATATAAAACTTTGACAAAATTGTAACGCTCATGTTTCTTTACTTTAGAGGGATGTTGAGTTCTCTTGGACTTCAGATTGCCAAAATTCATTTGAAACCATCAAGGAAAAGTAGACAACTACCCTAGTGTTGCATGGAACCAACTAGGAATTACCATTTTATAGTTATATAAATGCTTCAAATGACACCATTGGTGTGGTCCTTGGATAATAATATGAAGATGAAGGGAAATGTGCTATTTATTTTATGAGTAAGAAAATGACTCCTATAAGAAACTACACTACTGTAGAAGAAAATTGAGCTATTGTACACACCCTCAATAAATTCTACCATTATATCACAAGTTATAAGGTAATAGTATGCACATACTATTCAACTATTAAATACCTAATGAATCAACTTTTTGTGAGTGCATAGATAATTAGATGGTTGTTACTTCTCCAAGAATACAACATAACTATCATAAATCTAAACCTAATAAATTTAATATAGTAACATATTTATTAGCTAGTATATATCATGAGAAGGAAGGAGATGAGCCAGTTAAAGATGAGTTTCTAAATGAGTAATTTTTTGCTATATTTGTACATACTCCCTAGCTTGCTACTATATCCAATTATTTGGACACAAGAGCATAGCCCTAGAATTTTTTGCAAAACAAAGAATAAATTGGTTAGAGAGATTGTTTTTTAAATGGTTTAATAGTTTTCTATTTAAGTGTTGACTTGATCTAGT
The DNA here is from genome assembly GCA_007258455.2 of Sequoia sempervirens. Taxonomy (NCBI): domain Eukaryota; kingdom Viridiplantae; phylum Streptophyta; class Pinopsida; order Cupressales; family Cupressaceae; genus Sequoia; species Sequoia sempervirens. Next base: position 22,129 of record VDFB02052962.1, read on the forward strand.
TTTATGCAAGTGTGTCAAAGATGATGAAACCTAAAAAATTATGAGTGCTTGTCATGTTGATGCCTCTAGAGGATATTATTATATAAAAAGGACATCACACAAGATCTTAGGGGTTGGATACTACTGGCCATCAATACATAAATATGTTAAAAGACATGTTCAATAGTATAATGGGTGTCAGAATGAGGAGACCAACAAAATGCAATGAAATCCCCCTCTAGCCTCAAGTGGTCCTAAAACCATTTTAAAAATAGGAATTGGATTTTAGGGCTCATTGATCCACCATCTTAGGGAAAGATTAAATACTTGTGTTTACAAAATATCTTACAAATTGGGAAGAAATTCAAACATTCAAAGTACCTAGGGAAGAGCAAGTAGAAGATTTCTTTTATAATATAATATTTCTTAAATATGGAGCACTCAGATCTATTATAATAGACCAAGGGCCCTAGTTAATGTAAAATTTTCTTCTCACCTTCATTGACCATTTCCATGTAAGACATAAAAATTCATCACCATACCAACCTTAGGAAAATGATCAAGTAGAAGTGACTAATTGGGAGTTGGAGAATATCCTCTCAAAAACCATTTTAACTAGTGGAAGGGATTAGTCTAGGAAATTAAATGAAGTTTTTTGGGGAATATAATACTACTTGTAAATCAACTATAGGCTTCACACCATATAAATTAGTTTTTAGAAATAAACCTATCCTACCTATTGAGTTTGAGCTTTAGACACCAAGGAAAACTATGGATGTGGGTTTAAATATAAGAAAAGATCAAGTTGAATGAATCTTGCAATTGAATGAATTAGATGAATTTTGATTGGAATCTATTCACTAGAATGAATTGATACAACAAAAAATGAGATCATGGCATGATTATTATATCAAGGGAAAGAAAGTTCACAAAGGAGATTGGGAATTTTTGTTAAAATATAGATACAAATATCTTAAAGGAAGATTTGAACACACTAGTTAGGACCTTAGAAGTAGAATAATTATTCAACAATGGAGTCATGCATTTAAATACAATTTATGGCGATGCTATAATACTTCTAGTGAATGGTCATGTAGATATACCAAAATATAGTAAGCAAAGAGGAGTTCATTCAAAGAATTGAATGATAAGACAACCTTTGTTGTGTGAGGGGAATATTACCTTAGAAAAAATCCTAGGTAAGTACTTTAACATTGCAAAGAAAAAACATTTTTTTTTTGTATATATGTGTTTGTGTAATTTTTCCTCCATAGTTTGTGTTTCCTTTGGAAGCAACCCTTCAACGATGCTTTGAAATAATGTTTGTGTTTCCTCTAGAATAATCCCTTCAATTATGCTTTATAAGAATATTTGTGTTCGCTTTGGAAGCATCCCTTCAATTATGTTGGAGAAGAATGCTTGTGTTTCCTCCAAAATCATCCTTTCAATAATTCTCTAAGATTTCATTGATGTTTTCTTCAAAATTATTTTTTCAATGATGCTCTTGAAGGCCCATTCATGTTCTTCCAAAAGCATACTTTCAATGATGCTTTGGAAACATCATTTGCATTTTTTATAAAAGCATGATAGTTCCATATTCAATAATAAAATAATTTCAATGATTTATCTTTGAAAACTCCAAAATAGTGCATGCCAAAACCTCCAAGTGAAATATGAATGAAGAACTTTAGAATTATAGTCACCACCATCAAATAGATGATCTTATTTGCATTAATTATGTACATCACAATAAATCAATACATAAGCATCAAATCCTTAACTCATGAACTATAATTTAAAAAAATGGTGGTACGCACATACATTATTTATTAATCAGAAAAGCAATAATTACTAGATAATCAAATAATTAGAATGATTTTTCTCATCCATAATAATCATCCATTGATAAGTTTATGTCACCTTCCCTTAACTTGTATACTGGAAATGTGGCACAATAAGAGCCTACATGAATAACCAGTATAGTGTCAAATAATTTTATTTTATCATCTCATTCTCTATATAAACCAAACCATTGTTTGAGTTCCCCTTGCCATATCTACTATATTCCAAATTCATAAAATTTGGTAGAGTACTTCCTCTTGTAACAAAAAGATTCCATAGAAAGAGAGGATGGATATAGAAAGAAAGGAAAATCTGAACTTATCAAAAAGGCTACTACAAGAACAAGCTTCAATAGACATTTTTTTAGTTGTAGGATGGTTGGAATTTTTACAAAAAATTGAGGGATACCATCTCAAGCTCATAGAGGAATTTGTCCAAAATTTCTCCAAAGGTTCTAGCATAATATCTAGGAAAAATTGAAGGCTGATATTGAACTCATTATTGAATTTTCTATAATTTCTTTAGAACGAATTTATCTTCACAATGAAAAATAACCAACTTACCAAGAAATGCTAGCTAATTCATAAATGAAGGGGAAAACCTTAGTTAGTAACTAGTAAGAAAGGTGAGACACGAGCATCAACAAGGATATAATCCATGAGCCCTAGAATCCTATTGTAGTTTGAATAATGAAATATTTTAGTTGTGAAGGTCAATTTAGTGTAATTATGGATCCAGCATTTATTATTGTAGAAAGATTTATATTTCAAAATATTTGGCATATTGCAAAATATACATTTGTGATCACTAAAGCAACATTTGTGGTCTTACAAAATAAGGCATTAGGAGCCAAGCTATTGTGGAGATTATATCCAAATCCAAACTCAAAATGGAGCAAACTCATGAGATACAAGTACCTAGACTCATTAGAGAGGGAATGGATTTTCACTATGAAAACTCTTCCCATGGGCTCCAAAATATGGAACTTCATATCCTCTTGCAAATATCTAATTCTTCCCCATTTATCATGGATTATAAATATTTGGGAGAAGGCCTTGTTTTGGGATGATGCATGGAATGGTCATAAACCTATCAAGTCCTTGGGAAATTGGAGTTTAATTGCCTCTATCCTTAAACCTCTTTGGGGTTGCAAGGTTAGGGATTACGTGGTAACTGATTTTTCTATTTCTTCTCCTACTATGAAATGGAGATCTTTTGACTTTCTTCCTATGCCCCAACACTTAAAGGTTTCATTACGTCAAGATTTAAACAAACAACATGTGCTTTTATCTAATAAGTAGGATGAGATCATTTGGATCAAGTCAAAGTCAGGGTGTTATAATGTAAGTGACAGGTGCAAATCCCTTGTTGCCTCTATTTAGGTTTCTGATTGGCCCTATAATTTATGTTGGGGCTCTGCATATTTGTCTAAAGCTAGTGATTTTTCTTGGTTGGCATTGAAAGATAAAATCCTCTTTGGAATGAGCTTGGATAGATTAGGCATAACATATCTTTTCCCATGTGTCTTTTATGGTATGGCATATGAAGATACAAATCATCTACTTTTATCATGTGAATTTGATAATAAGTGTTAGGTGTGGTTGCAAAATAGGCTTGGTTGGTTTGGGCCCTTTTAGTGTTCTCTTTTAAAATAGTTTCAGTGTTGGACCTCCTTATTTAAATCTTCTCCTTTTGTTTACATCTAGGAATTGAGTCCTTCCATTGTTATTTGGAAATTATGGTTGGAAAGAAACAATATAATTTTTAGAAAAAGGTGTTGGATATAAGCTATGTAATTCAAAAAATTGAGTCCTCGATCTCAAAATCAACTATCATATGTCCTTAGAAATTCCAATGTTAAGAAGGCCTTTTCTTCATGGGATAATTGGCTTCTAAAAATATTTCCCTTGCTCAAACCTCCTCTTGTATAGGGTTTGGTCCTTGGCATGGGAGTTACAGATAGTAGGAAAGTTGTGAAATGAATTCCTCCTCTAGAGAGAAAGCTTAATTTTGATGGTGCCTCTCAGGGAAATCTTAGTATTTCAGGTGCTCGTATGGTTATAAGAGATCATGTGAGAAATATTACGAGGGATTCTTGGAAAAAACAATGTTGTAGAATTTAATGCTTTGATATTAAGTTTGGAGTTGGCCTTAAGTTTCAACATCTCTCTTGTTGAGGGGGATTCTCAAGTGGTGATTAGTGACAAGAAAGCATTGTTCCAGTTGGCTCCATTGTGGTTAAAAGGTTTGGAGGTAATATGTGTTTTTTTCTCCTCACCAGTCTACTTGTAATTCTTCTTCAAGCAATCTGTTGGGTAACAAATTTCTATGCCTGTATGGATATCTCCTTGGAAAGCTGTTCATGATCAATTTGGTGGGTATTTTGGTGAAAATATTTTGTTATAGCCTCTATGTTTGGAAGGATCATTGGCGATACATGTTTTTCTTCTTCTCCATTTTCCTGGTTGTAATATGTGGAATAACTTTTTGGTGGCTATGTCTCCCTTCATGGTGAAATTCAAATGTTAAATTAGCTATTGAGAAATTCTCCAACTCCCCGTTGTTGTTTCTCCCTCACTGGCCTTCCTGTTTGTATTCCCCACTACATGCAAACCAATGTTAGAGAACTCAGGTTGGAACTTTGGTTAAATACAAGCATGGTTTTCTTGCATGCATTACTTGGCATTGCATCATCATAAGTGATTTATTGTACTTTTATCTATAATAGGAAATTAATACTTTAGAAATTTGAAATACTGTATTTGGGAAATTTACCCCGACTTTCTATACTTTGGTGTCCTCTCACTCGTGCAATATTTATTTGGATTTTTGGCTTGAAAGTTTGATGGTGGATGTCACCTTTTTGACTGTTTGGTACTTTGGTTCTTATTTTTCTCTAATAATCTTGCGACCACATGTCCAGGTTTATGTTTTCCCCTTGGGAAAATGATTTCAGCATTTATAGCAAAAGTATCATGTAATGGATCTTTCTCATGTGCATTATAAAAAAATCATGATAATTCGTGGCTCTCATGCTCTATATACTTTTGGGGCTTCTGTTCAAAGGTGGCCATGTTATTTCATGTGTTTTATGTTTGTTCTCTGTGATGGCTTGGAGTACATAGTCTTCATTCCATGCCATTATTGGGAGCTAAGGGACTCTCTTCCTTTTTCAAGAGAGAAGCTTTGTTGCACATTCATGTTTAACTGCTATCAAGTTGAGGAAGCTCTCATATGGGTGGTTGGTTGTGACTGGCTATAGATAAATATTTTATATAAATTAATGTGGGTCATTATAGTGATATTATATCTTTTATCTTGTAATATTGAAGAGTAAATAATCTTTTTATGATTCATAATGAAATAGAAATCAAATGTCAAAGAGGTGAACAAAGAAAATTAAAACAACCCCTTGATCAAGCACAAGATTTGGATAAAGAAGAAGATATGGTAGAATGGGGAAGAGGAAAGAGAATATGTTCAAATGAAGAAATGAATATTTATTCTATTACACTCCAATTAGAATTAAACAAGGATGAGATAGATTCTTAAATTTGATGGCACAATTATTGCACTCTCAAAACAATGTGATAAATCCAAAAAAACATCTCAAGGAGAATTGACTGCATATACAAAAAATCAAGATGTGGTTAATTCCATACCAAGGCTATCTAAGCCTATATTTTTGTAGAAAGAGGAGAAACAAGAAAAAGACCCAACCAATGGAAGATATTTAAAAAATATTGAGTAGTACCAAGGTAGACTTGAAGCTTTCAAAAATATAGTATCTTTTGCTAATGGAATAATTCTTTAAAAAAAAAAGAAAAACACTAAAAATAAGTGCTAAAATAAAAAAGTAAGTAAATTAAATGAGACTAATTTTAATAGCAACAACAATATTTTTGCATGATCTTGGCTACAAAAATTATAAACTTGTTATACTATTAGTCATATGGATGAGGAAGATATTAATTATTTTGATATATTTCACTTATAATGTGTTGATTATGATTGGTGGATCCATAGTTTGGTCACACAAGTACATAGCCTCATGCAAACATTTTAAAATTCAATCAAAGGATTCTAGATCACTTTGAGCAAAAAGATGTGTATTCATATTTCAAAGATCTCATAGAACACTAGGATTTTAAAGTAGGAAAATCTATTTAATAGTACATGAACAAAAAATAAACATAGGGACACATTAATGGAGGTAAAAAAATATGGTTATAGGTAGAAGAAACTAAGAGGATTAGACATATTAACTATTTTTTCCTAAAATCCAAGAAGGAATATACTTGACATTTCATCATTATGAAATTTCATTTTGTTGATGTGTAAAAAAGGGCACTTAGAGTCCCATTAGATTCATGTCATACATACTAGTCATATACATAGCCACCCAATGTGTATAATTTTTTTTTTTGTATCTTCCATTCATTTTACACCATATTATTAGTTCTCTATGGAATCTCACACACCTTCTAATGGTGTGATGTGTGCTCTCTCTTATAGGTTTCAACCAACATCAGGAATAATTCATAAAAAATAATATAATATGGTTGTTGTTATTATACATGGCCCATTTATTCCCACTATACTAATTTATCAGTTAAGAGTATCCTAATTCACATCTATTAGTGTGAAAATATAAAAAAATAAAAATGAAATACTACTAAAGATATCATTGATCTTTTTATCAAAAATTTTATTCTTAAGCTATTATTTATAACTTCATTTTAAAACTTTTTATCTCTGCACAAAATTGAGCATCCACATTATTAGTCCACTTACTCATACTAAATGTGTCCAATAATGTACTCATATATCTCCATACAACACTATACATAAATTTTCATATGATTTTGATGTACAACCACGCAACACTACATACATACATGGTGTGTCTCTCTATATGGTTTATGTTTTGGTGCCTAGTTATACCATGAGTGTGAGATACATGGAACATCAAAATCTACATGCTATGATTCCATGTGAAAATAACAACTATGTTCTTCCATGGCATAGAGCATGATTGCACAACTTTCAGAATATTCTAATAAATTATATTATTTATTCCATATGATACAACGATACATCTGGTACCGTACAATTTTGTCACTTGGCATCACCACTTCAATATTCACCATAAACCATTCATGTTGGGCACTTATCAATATCTATATAGTCCCTAGTTGATGGTCTACCTATTCTATTGTATATAAATATCTACTTTTCTCTTCATTTATGGTTAGGAATACATACATTCTCATTTAGACCCTTTATACATTTCCCATATTATTTATGAATAAATAATATAATATCTACTATAAGCCTTCTACATCTTGAATGTGACTTTTAAATGTGTATTTATTCTCCATTAATATTTTTATGATCTTTTATATTCTATGCAATTTATAGGATCATTCACCAGTTCACCTAGCAATCACATCATTGGTATAATAGCTAAAGCTTTTATTTCAAGTTAATATTATATGCACATGACAATTGAGAGGGGGGGTGAATCAGTTGTACATTAAAACATAAAAAACCTCATTAACATTCAAATCTTTATTAGTCCTTAAACCCTTAATCAGATTTAGCATGAAAGTAAACAAGTGAAACACCAACATATCAAAACACCATGCACAATAGAACACCAGATTTATGTGGAAAACCCAAGAAGGGAAAAACCATGGTGAGGATTAGATCACAATATAAAGTAATAGAAAAACCAAATCCAATAGGCTCACCACGGGAGGGCTCATTGCCCAAAAGAAAAAAGGGCTCATTGCCAAAGGACTCACTATCTAGAAGAAAAAAGACATAAGAAGGGGTTGCTCACTACCAATTTGAACTACTAACATTTCATCTTCTCTTATGTCGAAGGTACAGCTCCACTAAAACACAAATAACTCATTCAACAGACGAAAATATAGACACCTTCTACTCATTGCATCTGGGAGTCTTAGGATTAAAGCTCGCACTCAGATCACCACACTTGATCACTTTTGCATCTTTAGCATAACACACCTTCTCTTCTTAATCCACACAACAAATTGCCTTGTATATATACCATATGTGACCTAAAACAATCTCAATCATGTTAGCCTTAAGGAAACATATGCACCTCAACCGTACAACATCAAATAGGTCAACACCAAACACTTCCACAGTGTAAATTAGTGAAAGCAGACCATGCCACAACTTAATTGGGATCCAAATCTACACCGACACACTTCTCAAAACTTCCAAAAACATCAATCATCCTCCACAATTAGCGCTAGCACACTAGGTCGGCCAAACCTGCAATAACACTAGCAAGTAACCACAAGCATGCCTCTCCAAGTCTGGAAACATATTGCAAAACACACATCAACATTCCAAAACATCTCAAAATATTCCACATCATTAGAAAATTTACCACTAATACTGCAACCACTAGAAACTTAAGAAAACCTTTATTTTGTACAACCAAACACACTAGCATAGACATTCAACTCACCAAACAATTTTGAAAAACATCACAACACCTAAAAAATCAAGGAAAGGTAGATATAGACAATATAAGCACATTCTCGGGTCTGCAAGACAAAAAACTTGACTGCGGAGAAATGCAGAGCAATATCATTTCTCTCGGACACCCTGTTTCACCAGACAAACATATTGTCAAACACAGCTTTTACTACAAAACAATCCAAAACTTAAAACTCTAGATATAGAACCTATGACCACCTCTAATCATCATATCTGAACCACACAATATTATCTTCAACCATGTAGAAAATGCATAGCATAACACTGAACACCACTCTCTCACACTAAACTCTCTTTTATTCAAATTTTCTTAAAAGCACTTGGAAACCAAGTGAACCAACTACACATTAGCAATACTACTAAAATCTATGCAACACATCTGAAGCATTTGAAACATCTCTCATCAACTATAGCACGTCCAACTATCTCTCGAAATACAAATTTTTCAACTATATTGAAGTATCAATGACAACACCAACAACATTGTGTTATCAATACCAACAACTCTAGGCTTCCAACAATTCCAATGCTAGAGGTTGATATTATCAACACCAGTAGCATTCCAACACTCTCTTCATACAAGGACTTGAAATCAATGACAACACCCAAAAAAATCACAAACAACTCAAGCTTCCAACAATCTTCCCCTTTGTTATTGATGGAAACACCGACTTTTTGAAAAACCATCAATAACAAAATCAACCAACAACTCTGCGACAAGCAACACTCCCCTTGAACAAGGAAACTCTCACTCTTCATATTCTCATTCTCCTTCTTTGGAACACTCTCTCCCCCTATGATCTTTAGACCATATTCTCTTCTACACTATGGTTTTCCAACCAACTCTCTCCCCCTTTGACATCAATGACAAAGGGCCATAGACTCATCCAACTCTATTTCCTTTGTTGGACTCTTTTGATCTCTCCCTTTGACAATATTAAAAGGGAAACACCTTCACTTTTTACACATCATCTACATAGGGATTTTCTTTTCTATTATCCCTATTAACATCTGCATACACCACTTCGACACCACTTGCAACACCAGCAAGCAACTACACACTCTCTTTACTGCACTTACTTTTTAGCACTCTCCCCCTTAGGGGCACAAAATATGCTCCATCTGACTTCACCAACCAACAATAATACTACCTACTCCTCCTAAGAGGTAGCCTTCATTAGTCCAGACCAAAAGAATAAATCTTGAATTTCTCCACTGGATTGATGCATAATCTTATGCATCTAGTTGAAAGGAGGGGCAATAACCCCTAACTTCTACTGGAGATACTCAAATGTATCTTTAGGAAGAGCCTTTGCGAAAATATCTGCATTTGATCCTTTTTGGGCACATAATCTAGCTTCACCTTATTTTTTGTAACCTTCTCTCTTAGAAAGTGATGTCAGATTGAGATATGCTTTGTTTTTTAATGCATCATCAGGTTCTTTGATATATTTATTATACTTGTATTATCACACAAGATAGAAATAGGTTCATCATATGATATTTTGATATCCTTCAATGTCTACTTCATCCACAACATTTGTGTGTAGCAAGATGTTGTTGCAATATACTTTTCCTTTATAGTAGATATTGACATTGAGTCCTACTTCTTACTCAACCATGAAACCAATCTTCTTCCAAGAAAGAAAGCATCTCCACTTGTACTTCTTCTGTCATCCACACAACCTACCCAATTTTCATTTGTATATGCACTTAAAGAGAATTAGTATCCTTTAGATATCATAGACCATAGTCTAGAGTGCCCTACAAATATTTGAATATCCTCTTTACTGATGCCATAGGTGATTCTCTAGGATCTTCTTGAAATCTAGCCAAAGGATAGATTGCATGCATGATATCCAATCTAGTGGAATTTAGATATAGCAATCATTGATTTGTACTTGCTCTAATCAATCTTAGGAGATTCATCATTCTTGATCAACTTGCAACTAGTAACCATAGGAGTACATACCAGTTTAGAGCCTTCCATTCCAAAGTTCTTCAACATTTCCTTGACATATTTTGACTGTGAAATGAATATCCCTTTTTTTCTGTCTGACTGATTTATAGCCCAAGGAAGAAATTCATCTTCCCAAGCATTGACATCTCAAATTCATTCTATATCTCTTTTGCAAACTTCTTGCACATAATTAGGTACCTCATTTCCTCCAAAGATTATATCATCAACATACACAATCGTAATCAAGATTTAATCCTTGTCAACTTTAAAGTAAAGATTTGTATCTGCGGTACCTTTATTGAATCCCTACTACAACAAATACCTATCCAATAATGCATAGAAAGATCTAGGATCTTTCTTGAGTCCATACAATTCCTTCAATTTTCAAACCATATTAAGATTATCTAATAACCGAAACCCTTCTGGTTGTTCAATGTATACCTCTTCTTTCAACTCACCATTCAAGAATGCATATTTCACATCCATCTGATAAACCTTGAAATCCTTATGTACTGCAAAGGACAAAAACATCCTAATGGCCTCCATTCTTTCTATAGAGAAAATGTATCCTCAAAACCTATTCCTTCAACTTGTGAGTAGCCCTTACACACAAGTCTAGCCTTATTTCTAGCAACTTCTCCATTCTCATTCAACTTGTTCCAAGATAACCATTTAGTTCTTATTGCATTCTTGTTTGTTGGCCTTAGGACTAATTCCCAAGTCTAATTCTTCTAAATCTGCATCAATTCTCCTTCCATAGATTTGGTCCAATTCTCATCCTTACATGCCTCAATCAATGTCTTAGGTTCTACTTTGAAAAGTAGACACAAATTAACATGTTCTTCTATCATAACAACTTTTCCTCTTTTCAACATGCCTTTGCTCTTATCACCAATGATCTCATCTTCAAAATGATTCTTTTTCACATACTTAGGAGTCTTAAGAATCCTTTATGGAGCTTCTTCCTCTTCAACCCACATCTCCTTTTCCTTTTCTACTTCTTTCCCTTCTTCTTTGCAAGAAGACTCATCAAATTCATATCCTTCTATCAATACTAATATTTTATGTTGTTCTTCATCTACTTTGACACTGGCACTTTCAACTATTTTCTTTAGCCTCTTGTTGTAGCACCAGTAAGTCTTTCTTCTTGTAGAATATCCAAGGAAGATTCCTTCATAAGATTTTGCATCGAACTTTCCCAACTTTTCTCCATCTCTCTTAATATATAACATTTGCTTCCAAACAATCTAAAGTATTTGATAAGTACATCTCTCACCACAAGTCTCCAAAACTCTCCCATGTTCTCCACATCTGACAAAGGACAGAGATCAAGGAACCTCCATGTCATCACCCAAAACCAAGTGACAACACATGAACAAAAACTAGTGATCACCATAGCTCTACACATGATCTCAACTCCAACATCATGTGAATTTGAACATCCAAGAAGAAAACCAGGACCAAATAGAAACTATGCACATCATACACGTTTATAATGTCCTTCTACATACACCTCTAAATGCTCAACTATGTCAAGTATGATCTCCTCCACAACCCCAAAATAAAAGCCTCAACAACACCCATACTATTCAATCTCCAAGATCAAACACAACACATGCATCATGTAATCATATGGATCTAATATTCTCAAGAGAAGACCAAACTAGGTCCATTTCCCATATTAGGAAATCAGCCCACTACCATCTCCTAAACTCCTCATAAGTGACATCACAATGTCAAACCATATGCTCAAGGAGATAACCATGTTAAACATCTCTCATAATGAATCCTCCAAAACAATCTTATTGCAACTCACGATCCATATCTATGAAAGATAAGCATAAAAACTAAGAGGACCGAAGGGTTTATACCTCTCAAGTGACAAACTGTCGAGTCGACCAAGAGTGGGGAATGAGAATTCTCCTTCAAGATATCTAATTCATCATGACTTGTCCAAGAGAAACCTCCTCACAGGTCTATCATGAACTCACGTCCATGTCTAGGTGAAAATATCATCAGACTTCTTATTGAGATCTCATCAAGAGTACCCATCTCAACATATTCTCTCATCTTAAGAGAAATACAACCTTACCCATGTCTCCATGAATTCATGAGAACCAAAAATTAATCAACCCATACTAAGCTCCAAATGCAAACACTGCACTCTCATGAAGCTCTCAAGCACATGACCAATATACTCAAAACACAGAGAACTTTCTAGATCATTGTTAAAGTTACAACTACAATCAGAAACTTGTCATGACATCATAATCTAACCATCTCCTCCAAGGAGATAACATGTTCCAAGTGAAAAAACCATGGTATCAAGAGCAATGTAATATGCCAAAACTCTAATGTGCCATCAAGAGTATATCATGACATACCAACAACATAATCTAAACCAACATCACCTATCAGATCATTACCAACACCTCAACCAAAGACTCCAAGAGTCTTTCATGGCTCTAAGGTATCACATCTTCAATCTCATGAAGATGACCATCTCCAAATATTGTCCATGCAAATGCAAAATAACCCTTCTACAACAACAGGATCTAAGAGTTCCTCCTAGTACAACATGTGCAACACTAAAGAAGATCATCCTTCACCAAGTGATGAATCCACAGTCACTGCTAAAGCTCCCATTGAACAATGGTACTGAGATCCTAAAGCATCATAATCATCCATTTCCTAATATAAATATCCTTTAGGTCGACACACCCACATGTCCATCTAACAATAATATCAAGTGGCACCAAGATCTCTTAGGCAAGGAAATACACCATCACTATCACAACAACTCACACAAACAATGTATCCAAGCTATCCATGAAATCGTGATAAAACATGTTATAGGTTCCTCACAACCAACTATCTAGGTACTCAACACCATCCTCTCATCCCAATGCAACACATACCAATATACCAATGACCACATACAAGGTCAACTAATGAATTCTACATCAACTTTGAATCAATCTCATGGATATAGACAGTCCACATTTGAGTCTTCCCACTACAATTAAATGGGTGATCATCCAATACAACTATATAACCCATAGATATCAAACATCGAACATGAAAATCCATCATTGTATTAGTAACATGCAAAACTAGGATATCAAAGAAGATATCATGTAGCTTTTCAAGACTCAAAAACTAGATCACTAGCAAATCTGATTTGCCAAATAAACTACAACACGAGCACCATAGTCAAGGAACCCTCCAAGAATTCATCACAAAAATTTTGAGTGACTAATCACATACCAACATCTTCATACAGAGAAGATCTAATATCTCCTCAAACCATGCATGAAGCATGCATGCAGAGTTTCTATTATCTTACATCCAAAGACCATGACCCATAAAATAGTTATCTACATATGTACAAAACCACAAGTTTTTCTTGATCATGGAAAATTTGAAAAACCATCGTGTTCTTCAACACACATGCAATTCCATATCCACTTATCATTTGGAAAACCCAAAGGTCAGATAAGAAATATAGAAATTAATCCAAAACAATGGATTATCATGAATATGCATCATCATACATTTTTAACAGAAAATATATAAAAACCTCATATCTAAGGAACATGAATCTGAGCCATGCAAGTACAACCATCCATCAAGAAAGTAGAGTTACAAGAACTCTAGACCTATTTGTAAGGAAACTCCACCACCACCATGTACATGCATTTGAGAGAGCAAGGCTATTCCAGAAGCTTCAGATCATCCAATTATCAACTTTATAGCCTACATGCATTCAGGGATTACAAAAATAGTGCCTTCCAATACTAGGACCTAAAACAAGCACCTAATACAAGCACAGCACACCACGGTCACAACAACACAAGTATCTCCATATCACTAGGGGGTCCATCTCAGACACCTAATATGAATACTTTGTTGCACACAACCATGAAGTGTAACCACACCCCATGCATCAAGGTTATTTAGTTGTCTAACTAGGAGCTCCAGATCAACATCATTTCAATGTGATCAACTCCACTTCTTTTTGTCTTAACCATCCTTCTTTGTGCTTGATTTTTCCAAAAACTAACACAACTGCAAGTCTTTCACTTGCCAAAGGATTAATAATCAACCCATTCCTTTATATCAGATCCCCTCAACCCTCCAAGGCTAATTAATCACCATAAGCAATACAAAAAACTCCAAACACCACAAGCATCACCATGCGAGAACATGCAAGTGACATTTAAGTCCATTCAAGTACATGCAACACACATATGAGTACATGCAACCTACATTCATGCAGATGCAAGCACATGTAAATCTGAAACTGAACTCTAATACCAATTTGAAGGGAAAATATGGGCGTCCCAAAACACCATCTAGAATTAGTATGTTTCTTCGATAAATTCATTTCAATTTAGGAACCTCAAAAGCATATACTACTATGCTTAAAGTAGAAACCGACAGTTATTTTCCCACTATTAATTCTTAAAGGAAAGAGATTACAATTAAGTTTCAAACCTTTGCAAATCAAGGAGGGGATATTTTTAGATCAAGTAGTTTCAACAACATTTCAAACACACAAGATTAAATAAGAATAATAAGAAAGAAGAGAAAGAACACATGGATTTACATGGGGAAAACCCTTTCAAGTAGAAAAAACCACACTCCAAAACCACAATACATTCTTCATGCTCAATATATTATTTAGTAACAGAACAGTTACAATACATTCTTCATGCTCAAGGCCATTACATGATATTTACATTTCGTTCCATCTCTAACAAAATTTTGGTAGCATAACCCTTGTGAATAACTCTCCTCACATGAATCCTCTAGCAAAACACCTATATTTATAGAGTATATAGTTCCTTGGATAGAAGTTTCCTCAAACCCATGCCCATGCATGAACACATGCAAAAAAAAGGCACTACATACAACAACATGCAACATGCACATGCAAAAAGGAACCTATCAAAAATTTGGGTATCCACATTCCAAGTTTGACTCACCTAGGAATAAAAACTACATCCATGCACAACTCCCCTTGTAAATATCAACTTCCAACCTTGACTTTTCAAAGTGGGTGCCAACTTCCACAAAAGTAGGTGCATGCCATAGTTAGATCAACAATGCCATGACACATGTCACCACCATGCAACTTTGAGAAGGTTTTACAATCTCCTCTCCAAATGAGCACCCAAGTGACTAGTGTCACTATGGTGCACCTCCATGAAGTAGGAAAAAACAACAATGCTTCCATGAAGTGCCTAGGTGACAAGTGACACTCCGTGGAGATCCACACCTTGCATGTAGGATTAATCTCTTCCTGATGGGTCCCACAAAGTGCTATGACAACTATTATAGTTGGTAACTTAGGATATATCAATATTTGCACAAATATTTATCCCAAAAAAATTGTTAGGACTCAAAATGTTGAAACACCTTAATCCCAGTAGTCTCTTGCTCTCTTATATGATATTAGTGGAGGAACAATAATATAAATTCCTGGTGTACTTGGAAGGATATCTGTCTTGAACATAGGCTCATCCACCACTTGTGGGGTGGGAGGAACAACCATAGAAGTCACTATAGACTGATCATCCTCTGGTGGGATATTACTAAGAGGTAATTTTTCTATGCACTTTGCTTTAAACTTTTGATGCGATCTAAAAAATAAATCTTCACAAGGCTTAACAGGTTCCATAGGTTGGGGCCAAAAATAATCTAGTGAAAAATTTCCACGAGAAGCCAAAGGTTTAAACCCACTATGATGAACTATATATATTTGATTCTCAAATGGAAACTTTATGCATTTTTCTAGATTACCAACGAGACTACATTCATGGAGAATATACATGGATATCCCAACTTCACATGGAATTCATATGATGTTAGGATGATGGTGAATGATACATCTAGTTGTTTTGTTCCAACTTTAAGTGGAAGGGTTATTGAACCTATCTTAGGGCGAGTGAAACCATCATGAGTTTTTAACCATGATTTATATTGTTCATAAGAATCTTTATAGAGTTCATCCACAAATAAGAATCCTTCTGTGATCACATTCTCTAGACACACGGGATCAATGAGTATTCTTGGTGTAGGTTTGTCATTAATATGTCGGTGATATAGAGAGGACCATCTAGTGCACGTATAGATGCATCAATATGTGTGAAAGAGATGTGAGGTAACAAAGTGGTTCGACCCTTATGAGGTTGGACATATATTGCATTAAAAATATTGTTTAGATCATCATCATCATGCATATCATCACAAGCTTGCACAAAGTTGGATGTATTATTTAGCATTGGATTTATGAAAATTTACAAATTTTGATTGGATGGAGCTATAGACTTGTTTTCTTTATCATTAACATCGGCCAACTAGATGTGATTAGAATCAATGAGGTCTTACACTTGGTGTTTAAGACACATACATTGCTTTGTATCATGTCTAGGTGTATGATGATATTGAAAAAATACTTTTGGGTTAAAGTTTGAAGGTAAAGGTTTAGTTGTATACATGAGTCTAATCGAAGGTAATTTTATTAAGTTCTTACTTAGCAATTGTAACATGACCGCATGGAGAGAGTCATGAAATTGGGTAAATTGTCTATCTCTTGGCCTAAACTGATAGGGAGTTGAAATTATGGCAATGAAATGTGTTTTAATATTGTTAGTAGTTTGAGGAGTGTTTATCTTAATAAAACTCCTTTTTTAACTTCTTGAATGGTTGATAATTGCTTTGAGAAACAAATTTGGGTTGATCAATAGGATTCGATGGAGATGTAACCTCATCTTGACTAATTGATATCTGATAATCATGAAGAGCCACACACAAGTATGTAAAGGATGGGTACTTCATCAACAATATCTTATCTCGAATGTTAGGTTACAAATTTCCTATAAACACCCTTTGGACACCAATAATAGGAAGAATATAAGAGATTTGTGAGTAAAGCAATTGATATCATCCTATAATGTCTATTATCTTTTCTTTAGGTCCTTGTTTGCAATGCACTAAATCAGTTAATGTTACTTGAGGATAAATTTTTGCTTGAAAATATTAGAGAAATGCACTAACAAGTTCAATGAATGAGTTTATCGAGTTATTTGACAATGAACAAAACCTTTCCAAGGTCGTGTCTTTCAATGATCTAGGAGAGAGCTTAGCTAGGAGATTATCTTCAAAAATGAAGTCACTGCACAATGCAATAAAAGTTGATACACGGTCATTAGGATCTCCCTTACCATTGTATTTCTCAAATCGGGGTATCTCCATGTTTTGAGGTATATGTGTTTTCAGGATAACAGTTGACAATGGGCTTTTTGTGAGATATTATGGAGGTTTACCATTTTGAATTTGATTTAATGTTGAAATTTGTTGTTGAAGTGAAGTTACATTTTGCAAAATTTGATTTGTGATTGGATCATTTTTTGACATATTTTAAGAGTTTGGTGAATATGGCGAGATTGTGTAAGTGGTCGGTGGACTACTATGTTGCATTTCTGAGTGGTGATGAATATTGAGGTGTTATAGGTGATATGAAAAAACTATAAGGATTCCCACTAGGAAGCCCTAAGCTTGGAGTTAGGCCATTGATATATTATATTATTGAAGCTACAGTTGGTGGTCTAAATGTAGGAATAGAAGGTATGGTTGTGGGGAGGGAGACTTGATTTCCTCCTTGGTTTTGAGCATTTACAAATGCTTGAGCACAACTAATTGGTGTAGGGATGTTAGCATCTACTATATGAGCTAGAGTATGCAACACCTCTATTCCTTGAGTATCATTGATCGACCTCCAAAGGTTATCCACGATAGGCACTATTTTTCTTGCTAAAGATTCAATGCTTAAGTACTCTTGAAGGCCATCTAAATATTTGTCCAATTGTTTTAATTTTTCATCAGAAACATGGGAAATAGTAGTCTCTAAGTCCACAAAGATGTCTGATTGGGAGGCTGCTATGGGTATTATAGGATTAGGCATAGAGTCCAAAATGGGCTACGTATTGACAATACCTTGCATGAAAGGGTTGGAGGAATCAGGCTCCACAGTGGATGTAATTACAACGCGGGATGCCATAAGTCTATAACTTCATCTCACAAGGGTATTAGTAATAGGACACCAAATCATAAAGCTTATATGAGTTTCAAAACACTTGGTTAAGCCCGCTATGAATACTAAGGAATATAATAGTCACATCAAAACATACAAGATCCAAGATTAGAGAGCACAAAGACAAAGAACACAATGATAGATGTCTGATAAAAATTTGAGCCAAAATTAGCTAGTCTAGGGCATAAGGATGCCCTAGACTAGAATTTTTTTTCAATAAATTCCAAGTCTCAATGTCTGTAATATTTTTTAATAGTTTTGTTTTGTGATAGTGCGTGTTTGACAGTGAATAATTTTCTAAAATTTGACTGATTTATGATTATGCAATACACAATACCAGTATGTAAGCAATTTTCAAAATGTTTAAGCAATAAAATGATATTCCTAAATGCAATTTTCAAATCTAAATTGTAGCAATTTACTGATCCTAATTTGCAAAATCTGAAAATGAAGATCTTGATGTCTTTTTGCAACAAAACAATGCACTTTTTCACTTTTTTGACTATATATGTAAAAAATGCCTAGATGAATGAAATGAACACTTTTTAGATTTGATTTTAGATCCAATATGACCTAATGCAGATTTTTAAATGCAATTAAGATGTAGATATGACCTAAGATAAATGGAATTAATTCTATTTGAACTTTGAATGCAATATGGTATGTATTTTTTTATTTTTCAATGTTTTTTTGATGCAATGATGGATGCCTAAATGATAAATGCAAGATAATGCCAAATTAATCTCAGATCCAATATGATATGCTTCAAAAATTAGAAGGAATGTAATGTAAAATCAATCAGGTTCACTAAAATGTTATGTAGGAAAAAGTGAACCTAGTGTTTCACTCTAGGATTAGCTACCTTTCACCTACATAACATTAGAATTTTTGAACTGGGCAAGGGCATGAGATTGGCTTACAACCTAAAAGGTGAGTCAATCAACCCTAGATCTGAATCCTTTGGAAGTTTGGTAATATATTTTGATGGAAATGCAATGATGCAACTAGCTAATTATGAGACTACACTGTTTTGATATGAATACAAACAAATTGGAGACTGATACCAAAACTGAAGACCAAAAATGAACAGAGAAGATATTGATGCACATATGATTTAAGTTTGAGCCTGATCTGGATGGACAAGGGTGCCCTAGACTAGGGATTTGAAACCAAAAACTGACTTCCCAGTCCTCAAGTCCCTAGTCTGTGGCTTCTTCATTTTGAGTCTCATTGTCAGATCTTAATCTGTTATTGAGATAATGGAGTTTACATA
The DNA here is from genome assembly GCA_007258455.2 of Sequoia sempervirens. NCBI lineage: Eukaryota > Viridiplantae > Streptophyta > Pinopsida > Cupressales > Cupressaceae > Sequoia > Sequoia sempervirens. Next base: position 41,818 of record VDFB02052962.1, read on the forward strand.
TCTTGTCAAATTGTATGGATTGGATGCATATGAGTAAATTATCTTCAATCTCCTTCCAATCCTCTTCAGATCTGTAACCTGCACATTCAAAAGGAGAAGGGTTGTGTCATATAGGGGCTTGCCTCAATCAAACCTCGTGTTGGTATTTCTACCTCCACAATGGAAAAATTGATGATAAAAAGAGCTTATCCTTTTAAGGGATAAATGCTAAATGATAAATGAATGATGAATCAATAACTCGTTGTGACTCACCACTCAAATTTGATCTCCTTGATGGACTAAAGTCATGCTCGTCACCTTCAAGGATTGATTGCAATTTGGCTTGACTTGACTTGAAGACCTACAAGCATTAGTACTCACAAATAAAATGCATGAACAAGCTTACATAAAACTTGACAATGTGATGCTTGAATGATGAAATGTTGCAATAAATTTACATTTTTTTCTCTTGATTGCTTTTAGGACACTTGATTTGCTCAATTGAATTTCCAATAATTTCCCTCCTTAAAATTGTGAAAATACTATGTATTTATATGCAATTAATCTAATTTCTCGAAAATTAAATTTCAATAGCCGACAATTTGGATTTGAATTTAAAATAATAAATTACTAACACCAACATATTTAAATTTGGGGTCATTTTAAGAGGACAAGGGCGTAGGGTGCCCTAGTCTAGATCCCACAAATAATATATTACTAACACCAACATATTTAAATTTGAGGTCATTTTAAGAGGACAAGGGCATAAGGTGCCCTAGACCAGATCCCACATCCAAATCCCACATTTTTCAAGATCCAAAGTGTCAGGGACACAAATATTAAATGCATACTTTGGTCTTGAACATTTGATTTTCTGATAAATGATAAAATAGATCATAAGATACATAATTTAGAAAATTAGGTGTGTGGAAAAAAGAAAAGAAAAGAAAAGAAGTCAGATTTCTATCCAAGCGTCCTCAACCTATGGCAAAAGTGCAAATAATGTAAAACAAAAAATTTGTAGCCTATGTCATTATCCTCCACGTCTGTGCCAAAGTGAGAGCCGTGGATCGGGTATGAATGCTCATCAAAGCATAATGGGGGCAGATATTTGTCGGATGTTGTGGTTGGAATTGCTCCTTGAACAGGACGAGTGGACTGTTTGGCGGATTGCTTGAACTAAATGCAAAAAAGTATGGTTAATTCATCCAAATGCCTCAATAAAACATGTAAATGGGCAAAACATGCAGTAATTTATTAAAATTCCATGAAGGAATCTGGTCACAGACATAGACCGTGACGTGTTCGACAAAATGTGATTTCATGGAATACCCAAATTGCAAGATATTCACAAAATGGATTGATTGAAACGCCATTAGAAACATTTAATCAAATGAGAATGTCAGACGCAAAGCTATGGATGGTAGAGATCCTTGCTGATCACATCAAATTTGATTGTAGACATACAACTAAGAACCCTTCCTTTGCCAATCTTCTTCAGACCAAATTCTACCAGTTTTTGATTGGGAATTCAAGACTTCCTCCTGGACGCTTAACTATACTGAAATCAAAATTGACAATAGTTGAAAGAATTCAAGATCCTTATTGCATAGAAAGTTGAAACACCTTTACATAGAAGGAGATGTCTTGAGAATACAAAGGCAATGGAATGGATAAATCATCTATCCTTTGTGGTGGAACATATCCGGTTAGAATTCCAATTTTACAACCTTTGAAAGCTTGAAGTGGTGTGCTAGTTCTTTATGATGACTTTTTGTGAGTTGAATCATACAACCAAATGAAAGGTTCTTAATCAGATGGTCATGAGATCTTCAAGGAAAATGATAGCTCAATTACTATTTAGCTTGCTGAAATCATGGAACTCAAGAGGGTGTGCTTGATATGGAAAACGAGACTTGTTAATAGAATCATTTATAGGACCCCTTAATCCATAATTGAAGTTCCATAAACAAATGACTATAACAGTACTAGATAAGTTTCAATCCAACTTACGTTATGATGGTAATGAAGCCAAGAAATTAGTTATAGCTTTGAGGTTGGAGAAAATGGTTAGAAAGTGGTTTGACAAGAGGTACCTAGGAGTATAGTTGATAGTCATGATGGGTTTTGGTAAAGAGTATAAATTGAAAATAAGGCATAGTTATACCACATCGAGGATGGGGGGACGTTGGAATGGGGGGCAAAGGGGCCTCAATTTGGGGACGATGGGGGGATGGCGGCAGATGGGGGGGGTGGGTTGTATATACCATATACTATACATATGGTACTTAAAATGTTAGTTATGAAAAGATGTATAAGACTATTAAGAAGTAAAATAGCAAAATTGCAAATGACAAATTGAAATACTAAATAGTAAATACTTGAACATTGAACATTGAACAATGAACATTGAAGTTTTCAATATCGAGTTACTAATTAGAAATTAGAATACTCAATACTACATAAAATTTTAAATTGTTGAATCGACAAATGGAAGATTTCTATTATATGATATCAAAAATATCTAATCATAAAGATGATTACAATGAGTAGCATGATATCAAAACAAGTACAAAATCAAAATGTCAAAATGAAAAAATGTAGTGAAGGAGGCCTCTAATCATCCCTCGGGAGGTCAACAAACTCCTCATCGCTGGAACTACTGGACTCCCCAAGGTCAAGATCCGCCAAAGGAACACCAACAAGCCCTACATCTGAAGCATCCTCATCCAAATATGTGCTTGAAGTTGTCACCGTAGGGGACGCCTAGGCGTCCTCGGGATGCTCGAGGGATGCACAAGCATCCCCCTCAGCATTCCGGGAACGCCGAGACGTCCCCACGTCCCCAACAACAAGTGGAAAAATTGGTGGTGACGATGGGGACTTGGGAACATCATCCCCATGTCCCAAGGATGTCCCTGTTCCGGGAATGCTCAAGATTTAGGGGGGACACGTCCCCGAGGTACACTGAAATAAGGGGAAGGGATAAAATAACATGATTATTTGGTAAATGACATAAATTGAAAATAAGGGGAAGGGATAAAAGAACATAGTCATGATGGGTTTGGTAAATGGCATAAATTGAAAATAAGGTGAAGGGATAAAAAAAGATGTGATCTTTCATATCTTATTTTCTTAAGAATTGAAATATCTTTGTGTCAAAAGTAATTACTTATGGAAAAGAGGCTCACCTTATAAGGAAAAGTGAATTTTTGGAGTGTATCTATTTGGTAATAGAATAAATTGTCAAACTTGTGCCAACTACTGCTTTGAGACTACAACCAATGATCTTTCAAAGGATGTCTCATAGAGATTGGAATTTTTTGTATGTATGGTTTTAGGTGTCGCGGGACTTGGTTATGAAGATGTGGTGCTACAATCATTAAATTATGTATTGTTGAATATATTTGAGACATCACCTCATATCGTAAATGTTGTCATGAGATTCATTATAGAAGGGAATGCAACAAAGAAAATCGACACATTAGAACAAATAATGAATTCTCACATTCCCATTCAACCCTTTAAGAACACAACTATGATCATGCACTAGAAATCATTTAAACAAAATGGGGCAATGATCAATTTATTATAGATGATTAAAGATGCAACTTTGGTCATCATGATTGTTTATGCAAAAATTGAAAAAAGTAATGCCAAAGCATTAGTCAAGTTGATTGTTTAAGTTTGATTTAAAATATCATTTGATTTAATTAAATTTTAATTTATATTTAAATAAATTTGATGCTTTGTTATTGTTGATTGCAGAATACTAGTTATGCTAAATAAAGACAAGTTGGTTGTCAAAGATAAAGATTGTGGACAAAGAATGTGAAGTGCTTAAATGATGGACAACTTTGGTACCATTTGAAGGAAAAAGTAAAGAGAACTTTCATTGGTAGAGAAGCTAAATTTTCTTTACTAAAGGTGCAACACCTTAAATCGAAGGAGGACTGAGTTAATTTTCTTTAAATGGGTCTACACTAGGTTGGCAAATGTGAAGATGGGCCTAATATGGTACCTATCGATTTGGTACTAAATGGGAGTTTTAATTCCTAATTGTAGGAGATGTTCTTACAAAAGGTGTGCACATGAAAGCAACATGTGTCTACAAGTCAAATTTTGGCTACAATGCAAGGAAGGAATAGAATTTGAAGGACAAGTCAATATGGCCCTTCACATTCCAATGTAATTTTTCTTTTGTGAGTTTTGGAGGGAATGAATATTTATCTTCCACATCCAAAATTACATATTTCTACTCACTTGTAACTCATTGTAGGGGGTTGGAAACCCATGGAAACTCAACTTTGAATAAAATATACCAATTTTTACACCAATTGTCTAAATTTTCATGTTAAGACATTTCCAAACTCTTCTATATTTTCCTTCTAGAATTCTATGCATTCAATTTACTAATTTTTTTATGGATTCATTGTGTTTATATCATTGATGCATGAATGATGGTGAGACAATGTGTGTGGTCAACCTAAACACATTTGTGCAAGCTAAAATTTAACATTAATTTATGCACAGGGTTGTTTCTCCTTAAAAGATCACATCATCTTATGTTTGGATTGTGGTTAATGGGTTTGGTGAAGATCAATTTCTCATTGGATTTTTCCATTCATAGAGTGATGTATGGGAGGACGGAAGAAAAGTTCAAATTCTTTTTTATTTTTCTCTTTAACTCCTTTCTTCCTCAAATCTTTTTTGCTATTTTTCATATTGATGTTAGATTGGGGTTAATTATAGGTTTTGATGATAAATTCCATTCATATAAAGAAAAAATATGAAACAATCTTATGACTTCCATATGACAAAAACTTACATATTTTGACACATATCTCATTATCCTAGAAATCATATTTATATTCTTAAAAAATGGAATGAATTCTCATGAATTACCTTTCATATTCCTCCCATAAAATCTTAGTTTTGAAGGACATTATATTAAAGGGATTTAATTTTTTTCTAATCCAAATAAATCTTGAGAATCACTTGTGGGAAGTTTAGAAATTTGAAACAAAAACCATCAACACATTCAAAAGTGAAATAATCATATTATGTTGGCTAATAGTGATCGCATTGCATTAAGTAGGCCCCATTTTCATGTGAATGATTCTTAATGTTCTATGTAGCCCATTGAATGAACTAGCCAAAGTGTTCCCCAAGTAAGGGATAATGGTTAACATCACAAAAACTATTCATGAATATTTTTAGGCTACCCACCTTCCAAGTAGTTATCTTTTATCATTCCAACCTCTCGTGTGTCACAATCATTGATGTGTCAAACTGCCATGTCCCCAATTTGGAGGCAAAGTAATTTAATTAAAGTAATTAATTAAGTTGTCCAAATATTGATATTTCATAAGGATGACTAATTGATTATTTTAATTAAATTAAAGTGGAGTATTAAATTAATTATTTAATAAAGTTATCTTAATAAAATAATATCTCAAAGGTAACTTTATTATAATTAATTTAATAAAGTGACTGTAATAAAATGAAATATCAAAAAATCACTTAAATAATAAAATATTCTAGAAACTTCTTGGAGATGGGTTAGAAAAAGTATATAAGAAGCTCATTGCTAGTCATTCAAGCACACTTGGATTTTATTACTTCTTACATATCTACGTGGTAGAAAGAGAGCTTGAATGCTTTCATTGGCTCGAGGGTTTGAAGACTCTAGAGTCCTAGTTTCATTTGTGAAATATCAAGCCTAGCTGGAGATTGGAGAAGATATTCCAGTCTTTCCATTTGTTCTTTATTGTGGAATTAATTTGCGTACAATAGCTGATGTATTATTGTACTTTCCTAAATAAGGGTTTTGCAACAGTTGATGTATTGTTGCAACTATTGGAGTAATTCGATTTGGAGATATTGATGCTGGTGTTGTTCATACAATTTGTGATTGGAGAAGGATGGCTTTATTGGGAAATAGTTGGCCATTCAAGAAGCAAACTAAGTTTGATAAGGAGGGTCGATTTTGCTGCATATATTGGAAGGACGATTTTTCCAAGATGTTGGTTCGATTTCATAAAAGAAAGCAGAGAAAAATCTGAATGTGGTTTGGAAATGAGCGTTGGCTTCCCAGGTCTCTAGGGGCTACATCATTACATCATAGAGGGAAGATTTGAAGGAGAAATCGAAGTAATTTATCTCAAGCCAAGCATGACAGATTGGCATTCTAGGTTCTCTAATTCATCTATCATATTTGTTGTCATTGTAAAGATTGCATGGTATCATTGTAAATCACTTTCCTCTAGAAGGAGCAATTAGTTTAGGAACTAGAGCTTAATCATTGTAATTTGATTTATAATATCTTAGATTGCATTCAACATCAAATCTCAGTTTTGGGTTGAGCATTGTATTCATCTCTTGGTATCTAGTTGTAATCAGATATAGGACAACATATTGACAATACAAGTCATTGAAGGTTGCCTTCAAAGTGTTTGAAAAAAATGTGTAATTGTTGTACCTTCATATTTGCTTATTAGTTTACATGACAATTGTATGACAAAATGTCATCTTGCTGTAGATGCTCATTTGCATTATTAGGATTCATGCCAAGTGTTTGACTAAATGAATTGCAACTATAAATGCATTATCAGAGCAGTCATATAGCATGCATGCCAATTGTTTGACAAAATATTGGTTGTAGGAGTTGATTTGCACTAGTTTAAGTCATCCATTACATTTGGAAAATACAAAAGTACTTGCATATCATCTTAAATTATTTGCTTAGACTTCATAGCTATCATTTCCAAGCATTTGCATCATTTTTCTTTCAACCCAAGAGCAAACATAGTAGACTAAAACTCATAATAGCAAGCTTCAACTTCACATACAAAGTGTTTGACAATATTTCTTGAGTTTAAAATAAAAAAATTAAGGTTAGGTTTTCAAGGGATATTACACAAACCACACTTCAATCAACACAAGCTAGCAATCCTTGTTAGATCAAAGGGAATATATAGCTTATCAAAACTCATTAAGTAGACAATAACTCTTTGAATACTATGTGTCCTTCTATTGAGTCATCATTCCACATGACACTCTTAAGGGAAAAAAAGTTGTTAGAAGATGAAATTCATGACATTGGTCCACAACATCAAATGCAACCAACATGAGGAATTAAAATATCACATTAAAAAATTGGTGTAATCCACCAACCAAACTAGTGGAATTAATATAATTGGTGTGATTAGTTCTAGGGTTTTCAAATATTTGAATCTCAAAAAATCTATATATAATAGTTTTCTTCCCATTCTTTATTATTCTTGTATAGAGTTCTAATTCCAAGAGGTTTTTAATGTGAAAAGAATATAAAGTTGCAATATTTGGTGGAAAATTTGTTGAATAAGGTATATAGAGTTGTGTTTAGAGATTGAAAGGGTGATGAGAGGGAATGCAACCATACCGAAAAATCCATCTAGCCCTCCATCAAAACAATCATCGAAATCTAGTCCTTTTCAAATATAATATTTTTGTATGGTTATGCTTTCATGTGCATCAAACTATGCAGAAATGTTACCAAGAGTTGTGGATGTGACTCTATAGAGTGCTTACATAACTCTAAAGAGTAATTATACCATTGAGTTTAGTATTTTACGTCTTTTGAGTGTAGATACACCATGGATGAGCGTGGATACATTATTTGATAAAGTAGACAAACCATTGAACAACACAAGTATGCTAAACTAGGAAATATGAAAATTCAATGATAAAATCTATATATTTTTTTAAATACTAAAAAAAACAAGGATTAGCTTGGGATGGAGTCCCACCAAGTGTGCTAGAATGTGAACACTAAAACATAGGATAAAACAATAGGAAACATACATAAAATGTAGTTCCTATCTTATATCAAATATGCCCCTCATATTAGAGAAAATGTAATTAAAATAATGAAAAAAATAATAAAACCTCTTAAAAACCTTTGATGATATAAGTGTTGTGCTCCAAGTGATGGTTGAAGTTGAGCGTGGTTTCCCAATTTTACAACATAAACTTACTGTATCCAATCTTATTCCTCTAAAAATAGCTTGGGGATGATTTAATTTATAGATTTGATGATGATGGATGGAGGGTTGATATTTATTTATGATGGATGGATAGGATTTGCTTTGAGAGGAAATTTGAATTTAAATTTGTGAGGGAGAAGGGATTTAATGTTAGTGGTTGGTGAATTGAGGGCAAGGATTGATTTGATTAGATGAATGGTTGGGATTAAAAGTTAGCTTAAATTTGGATTGAAGGTGGTTAGAGATGGGCGGCTAGGATTGAATGTTGAGTTTATTTTGGATTTGATGTTTTTTTTTAATTTTAATCATGAATATGACAAGACTGTTCCATTAGTGTTAGATTAGAATAGGGTTTGGAGAGTTAGGATAATTAACCAAATGATTATATTATTTAATCAATTAGGGGAGATGGATGAAGGATGTTAGTTTAATTAAATAAATATTTTGGATGATGGAAGGAGTGTTAGAGGATAATACTTGATTAATAAAATAAATATATTAATTGAATCACATAGCACTAAGATGATGTAAGTGTGGTTATGTTCAATGTAGTATGGTGTTGAAAGTGGTGATGTTAGGTATGTTGTTAGGATGTGGTTAATTTTAAGTGTCTATAATATCCATACCTAAATATTATTATTTATACTTGTATAACTTTTCATTCAATCAAATATTTCCAATTCTCATATTGGTTAAAAATGAAAACCTTTTGATATGACCAGTGATTTAATATTCTAAATAGTATAGAATACCCATAAATATTTTTGAGTTCCTAGAATTATTTATTGTCTAACCATTGTAATATACTATCTAACATAAAAATATATGCATCCCCATTCACCAAATCCAATTTAGACCATATAAAACACTCAATTAAGCTCTATACACCATAATACATTCTTTAGTGAGATAGGAAATTATTTCTCATGGCCCATATGATAAAATGAATATCTAGGGTACTTACTCCCTAAAAAAATTAACATCATATGGACATAGGAGAATCTATAAATCAGAGGAAAATATGTATATAATCACAGAGACATATAGGGACCAATCATTTGCTACCATGTGAATACTATTGAATAAGATATTTTGCTACTCTTCTTATTGTAATTCAAGAATATATTTCCAAATTAGTGATTCAATATATTTTATCATTTATCCTACAAATGTTCAACATGTTATACACAAATATTCAACAAGTTATACACAAATGTGAACAACATGTTATACCATAATTCTTTTATCAATCACCATAGTGTTTCCTAAACTAGGCAATTAATCCCCTTTCCCTCTCTATCAAACCATGATTTGGAATTCCATTTTAGAAGATTCCATACCAATAGATTTCATTACAATAAATTCCAACTTTAATTGGTGTATCCCTACCTTTACTAAATGATGGTCTTGATTTATTTCCTTCAATAATTAACGACCTTGTAAGTGATTCAAAGAATGCTATGTATTATAATTTATTGACAAACCATAACTCAAAAAAGGTTATCACATCACCATAGACTCTATTATGAAAAATGATCTCATTCCACCCTACCACTATACTTCATGACATATACCTATTGCACTGAAGTTCAAATTAGGAACATTCACATCACAAATTTGTAGGAAACTTCTATGTTGAATATACAATTAAGTTATAAACTTGTACCATTGAGAGATGAGTAATTAAATCAATAATCCAATCTATAGATCTATACTAATCAATAATCAATAACCCAAGAAAAATAAGTAACATATTAAAGGGAAACCAACTACTAATAATAGGTTAGCAAAAAATATAATAATGAAATCATAGACAAAATTTTACCTTTAGATAGACTTAAACTAACAAATTTATCATGAAAGCATAAAAAGGATGTCAACCAAGGAAAAATACATGAAGAAACATACATGACAAGGAACAAATTACATAAACAGGACATGTGGGTCTACACAAGCACTTCACAAAATCCATAGTAAAGTGATATTAAATTAGTTTTCAACACATTCTAAGGAAAAAATTAAAATACTTAATAAAGTCATGTGTCAACATAGTTAATGAAATAAAACTAGTAGAATATAAATCAAACCATTCCCATGCATCATCAATTAAAGTGGTTCTAAATTCATTCAACAAAAACATGTCATCATCTATATGCCCAAAGTATACAAACACAAATTACTTGACATATAAAGATGCATCCTTAGTACCATCAAAATCAGTAAGTATGAATTACTCATGCATGAACATTATTATGCAATGCATCACAAAGTAGTGAATCACTAAGACTATACATGGAATACAAATGAGATTCTAAGGGGGCATTATTATGATGTAAAACATCATGTAGAAAAGTACCTAAAACATGCACATTTATATCCTTAGGTACCCATAAAATGAAACATTAAAGAACCTAAACCAAAGGATATATAACTAACATGATGCGTAGGTGTAGACACTAAAATAATTCTTCTTTTATCATTAACATCTCATTATTATCATTATTATCGTCATTATTAATAATTATTAGTATTATCATTTTTATCATTTAATTAATATGAGCTAGTTATCAAATTAATAAATTAATAGAACTCATAATGATCCTCTCATGAGTTAATGTCTTCATCAAATTAGCAACTCCATTGTAAAAAAATATTAAATAAATTAAATAAACTAATAATTATCATGTCACGAGTTAGCTTCCGCATCAAAATAACAATTTCTTCATCAATTTTTATTAACAAATCCACCTCTCCTCACTAAATCCACAATCGACGGAGTTAACTCTTGATCTATCATCAAATCTCAGTCATCCATCTGATCTTCCAAAAAAATATAAATTCATACTCTTGTTCATCATTTTGACAACAATCAACCTTTAATGCAAAGTAATGTTGGCATTTTAGTAAGCCAAGAATGTTGTCATTATGTTGTTGATGCTAAGAGCACCCACATGCCACCGTGAATCCTAAGCACATCAATTTATATGCTCAAATAAAGGTTTGTGGAAGTTAGAATGGTATTTTAAATTTAATTATTTTAATGCTTTATTAGAATGGTATTTTAAAAGATTTTGAGGGTCGAGATCACCAATTTATTTAGAGAAATAAAAAACACCTACAACAAAATCTATGGTAAAATAATTAAAGAATGATAAACAATGTCTAATCTTAGAATTTAGAGTTGAGACTAGAAGGATAAATTATTTATTAAGTATTTTATACAAAAATAACAAAGAAGGGACAATAGATTTGTGTATCTATGTTTTGACAATTGAAATACACTCACAACTAACTAATAGTATCTCTATAATAACATTGGATAGTGGATCTCATATCTAAGAATGTGATTGATGCAAACTAAGTTGAATTAATGTTTTCGTTCATGGTCACATGCATGCCTTTGAGTTAGAAATGTGAGGCCTTGATATGACACCCAAAAAAACTAATGGAATATTATTCGGATCACAACCATAGGTTTGGTACTAATTTGTGCAAGTGTGACCTTAAACTTGAAACCATAACCTTGAATCCTATCAAATTGATCTTCAAAAATCTATTTGTGTACAAATATTTAGATTGCGTGGTATTAAAAAGCATTAGTAGAGTTTGCGATAAGAGGGTAATATGTCTTGTCTTGATTACAATTGGGTCATATTAAATAATCAAATACGATTTGAAAAACCAAGAACATGTCAAACAATTTGATGATAAAATGAAGTGGTAAATAATTTAGTCCATATGCTCTTTCCGTAACGATTTGTCTCTTTATTTCTATACATTATTTAAAATGATTTAGGACTCTCTTTTATATACACATTCCCAACAAGATCTAACAGCTAATATCCTTAAAGTTCACTCAAGATATGATTAAAGGAAAAACTTAAATTTGATAGTCAAAACTACATGTGCAACCCATGAATAGAATCCAAAATGGGCAAGGTACAATAACAATCACTAGAAGAAAAGCAAATCTTGGCAGGCATAGATAAATGTCGAACCTAATACAAAGCATAAAAGCGACATGGTGCCAATGAGAAGTGGGCGACAGCATCTGCTCAAATTGGCGGCTCAATACTCCAGACAATCAACCACTTGCTAAACTTTCCACAGTACAACGTGGCGAAAAGACTGCTGACTCTACCTAATCCACGATTTACACTCTTCCATGGGTCCCACCATTGTAAACAATTTATGCTCCTACATTATTATGATGTTTTTTTTATTATTTTAAATTAGTGTTCACATTCTCTTAGAGAGAATTTTTAATGTTTATCTTTTTAAATGTTTTGGATCAGAATATTGTGATTCATTGTCAACTCCAAAGGATGTGAAGATTGGTCGCCTTTATTTTATTTTTTATTGTAATTTCAGCTTGTTTCAATATAAAAGAAAAAGAATGTGAAGATGATAAGATTTGTGTATATTATTATTTAAATATATTGTGGTAACGGATGAAATTAGATTAAAGAATATAAAAAGGAGGAGGACTTTGAGATAGGAAAATGAGGAGGATGGATGTAATTGAAAACTAAAATAAATCTAAGATAAGAGAAAAAAGGAAAAAATAATTATTAATGTAGGGTGTAAGAAAAGATTGTTGAAAAGATATAAAATTGAATAAAAAGAAAGAAAGAGTAGGGAAAGGGATTAAAAATTAAATAATTGAAAGTATAAAAATGAAAGGTGGAGACTAAAATGAAAATGGATAATTGAATAGCAATGAAAATAAAACTTGTTAAATATAAGAGAAAACATTTTTGTTCATGGGTCTTGTCAGTTAAGCTAAAGTCAATAGAGAGAAAACATGAAAAAGATACCCCCCCCCCTTATGGATAATTCAAGTTGAACTCAGGATAATCCTAATGTATTAGGGGTTCGTTGTATCACAAGAGATCGGAAAGGAGAAGTAATTGTGGCTACCTCCAAGAAACTTGTAGGCAATAGTTACAGTGAAGCTAAGGCTCACACACTATTGCTAGGCGTATATATACATGTATTAGGAATAACATCTAGGAAATAACAATATAGGTAGATTCTATGGTGATAATTAACTCTAATCGAGTAGTCCCCCTATAAACTGCAGTGCGCTTGGTAAACTCTTTTCATGTGATCGGTGATGTTGGCGCAAAACGCCCTCCGGTCCCACTAGGATGGGGGGAGGCTAGACCTCATGACCTCTTGCCTGCAACATGATGCTTTAGCCAATCGAGCTAGCCCCCCAACCCTATCGAGAATAATTGCTTGACAAGTTGAAAAAATAACAATATTCTAAGAAAATTTGGCAAAGTTCACATTGTTAAACTCTTTCACAATACAACAGTAATATAACGAGGGCAACAAAATTGCAAACAAGTGGGTCAAATTTTCCATTAACAATCTCAAGCACAAAATCCTAATAAAAAAAATATTTGTTTAAGGGGATATAGGCAGAGTAGTGACAAATTAAAGGCATTGCTAAGATAGGTATATTTGATGGAAATCGCACATTGTTACACTCATGAGGAGAACAAAAATAATCGCTTAAGGACAACAAAGACCCAAGGGGAGAAGCATGTAATCATGAGTACACTAATAAGATGGTGTGTTTAAGGACACACAACAAATATGAGAAATATTTAGTGAAGATAATTAGATAGAGGATATAAGAATGAAAGTAGACACGTTTAAAATAGAAATGTTTAGGGAATGATCAAAATGACATCAATTGAAGAATGAGCTATAGAGTTATAGTCTAGTTCAATCAAAGAGGAAATTAAAGAAATAAAGTAGGCATTTGTGGGTTACGTTAGCAAAATGAATCAAAAGGTTTATTTTCTACTTAGAGAATGGGAGACCTTGAATTTTGTTAGGTATAATTTGAAAATGCTAAGAGGCATCTTCATCATAGGCTTGCCTCTGGTGGAGAGCATTATATATAAGGTGATTGGTCTTGAACTCTTGGAGGAGCTCCCTTGACAATGTCATAATTATGTCCATCTTCCTTTCAAACATTATGAAAACTATCAAGGGTGAAGGCATGGGTTGAGCCATTGTTGAGGCCTATGTTCATGAGATATGCATTCTTGAGCCAAAGCTAGAAGAGACATTAAAAGGATAAAACATTAATATTAGCACTATGAAAATAGGATGACTCTTTTGAAAAAAAAAATCCAAATGTGAGTGTAATTTTATTAGTGGCTAGATTAAAGGAATTCACAAAGGTATTGACAAATCAGGAAAAGACTTTGTGCATCTATCTATTGGAATGAGTGAGAAATGTTGTAAGTGTCATCTCATATTTGCTGAGGAATATTACTACATAAGTAAAGGTGAAGGGAAAGAAAATGACACCAATGACAATTCAAGTTGATAGTTTCAATGACAACAATTAAGGGTATTGGTTAGCTTTTAAAGATGTGAAAACAAATCTACATATCGAGGGAAATTCTAGAATTTATCTCTTACTATCTATACTTTATCTGTCTACTTCTAAATGACAACAATTTTTTAATTATAAAATTATATTCTTATATATAAGAAATGTGGTCCCATAACGAGTCTTACGTATCCAAATAATAATAAAAAAGAAAAACCTAAACGAATGAGACGTTCCTCAAATTAAAATAATTGAAAAAATAAGTAGAAGAAAAACAAGACAGATAACATGATGTATTTTTTTAAAAGTCTATTTATAAGAATTATGATGAAAAGCTCGGAATGACTTTACAAATTCAATGTTTGGTAATGCAAATTATTTACCATTTTTTCAAATTTTAGTGGATTAATGTTAAAATTTGTTGCTGTCACATAATGTAAATTGACTACTAATACATTTAACTCAATCTAAACACGTTACCTCCTTGAGTACTTTGTTTTGAAAATGTTATAATATTTAAAGAGAAAAATTCTTCCTTTGAATAACGAGGTTGGAAGGAAAGCTTCAGTTTGGATTCGATAATTGTCCTCTCCCTTCACTTCCATTTTTGTTGAATAATAAGTTTTATGGCCCACCAAATTCTATAGTGGAGACACAATTATTATTTTGTTTCCATTTTCTCTATTGCTTTTATTTTGTAGCATATGGGTTTACCATTAAATAATTAATGGTAATTTTATATTTGGTTGTTTCATTTTCTATTGGTGAGAAATCACTTTTAATTGTTGAATTATTTAAGAATAGTCGTATGAATGTTTTAGATGGTGTTTAATTTGTTTGGATTTCATGTTGTCAATATAACTTTTTTAAAGGTACATACATAATGATATTTGGAAAGTTGTACATCATGTGTTTATGTGGTGTTATTTATCTTACTTATTTCTTATAATTACTTTATCTTTCTATTATTTATAATTACTTCTTTATTTAATTATTGACTTAAAAATTATGGATGTGCTTAGATTGTAATGTATGAAAGATTATTTGCTTTTTTTATGTTATGTTATTTTGTATGTAAAATATAATTGTTGTATTTGATTTGATTTATTTGGTGCATGAATTGAATCTTCTTTTAAAACTCGTCAATTAATTGTTTTTATAAACTATTTATTCCATAGTAGTCCAAAGCCCTAGGTTGTATGATACCCTAGACTAGGTTGTGTGTTGTAACCAACTCCATGGATAAACCACACAATGCATACTAGTCCACATCCTCCAAGTATTAAATTACATGCTCTAAAGTCAATCATTTTAAAAACTAGTAGTTAACTTGTTGAATTGAATTCCAAGAAACTTCAAATTGAGTGGGTATGGACATGTATAAATCAAGGTCTTCCTAGTTTGTTGACAATAAAATATAGACCCAAGGTCTAGATTAATTATATGAGAAAGTTAACCCCAACATGATATAATAAGAAGGAAACCAAAATGAATGTGGTAGATAATATATAAGAAAAAGAAAGTACAAATTCATACACACATCATAAGATAGAAATATTCATAATTTTAGTCACATATATTTACATATAGGCTTTCATATTACATAATCATATATTTACACATCACATATACTTAGATGTTTTACTTTTATCTTTCTAATACATATTATCTTTTCTCCTCATTCTATATCCATCCCTCATAGTTGTGATACATTATGGTATTAACATAGCTTACATGTATGTAGGGAATTGTCCCTAAATTCCTTTTTGTATACTTCCCACTATCAAGAGATAAACTACATCATCTACTATTGCCACAATCTACTTTCTAGAATCTACAATAACCTCTAGTATATATTATCCTATTATGTAAGACTTAGCTTCTAGCACATTTTTAGATTTTCAACCTCGCGTGAATAAATCTAGCCATCTTTTCAAGTTTTTAACTAAACCTATAAATTCCTAATGTTGGTTTTGTGGTCTCCCAACATTCTCCCTAAGACTAAAACATTGACATGTCCTCATGACAAGTTGACATTAAACTAATAAAAAACCATTTGGTAAAATATCTAAAATTGAATATGAAAGTTCTCTAACCAAGTTATAGCAACTAATGTTTATAAGTACAAAATTCTAAGTTATATCTTCTTGAAAACCAAAAATTAACAAAATATTGGTAACTCCATTTAGGAAAAATATGCTCTTATATATTCTCAATTTGATGATGGGAAGTATCCCACTATAGAATAGTCTATTTAAGGAATTGTGCACATACTATTATATTGATATAAGATCTTTCTACACATGTCAAAGTAGAAGGTTAAACTAAAGTAGGAACCATGTCTTCTTAACTTCTAGGAGATAACTTGATAACATAGATAAAATAATGTTTACTTCTAAACTTATCTCCTCTATTTGGGAAATTAGTTTCATTCTCTATTCATTCATCTAATTATCTTATGAATGGAGAGTTCATATGAATGGAGAGTTCAATTTGATGTTGTTTTGATACATCTAGGTCATGCATTATATCATAATCCTAAAATTTGTAGAATTTGGTTCTCCACCATATCTTTGACAACAATCACATTTATGGACATACTCATTAGCATATTTGAACAAAGTGGACCACTAGAGTCCTACTAGTAATAATTGTCTCCTTATGTCATCATTGTCATAACTTGAGTTATGTCCTCCTAAAATTCCCTTACAAAATTCTCTTTAAATAGTTTTTAAATCTCATTTTCCATAACCACACAACTTAATATTTTATCTCTCCCTAGAATATACAATTAACTTCACTAATTATTATATATATGAGAGTGCTTGTGTGATAAGTCTCCTTTTGTATTCTTTACTATAATTGTCTAGGAACACACTAGTCGATAGTAATTCAATAATTTTCTCCAATTCAATTAGTGTTCAAATCTACTTAAATAGGCATGCACTTGGAAAATCATCCTCAATAAGACCTCCTTCCTCTTCATTCACAATACTAGATAAATAATTTGGACCTTGAGTTTATTTACCTAGTTTTACTATTATTTTAAAAATCAAACTTTTTGGAATAACATTAGCCATTATATATATGCATTCATGTAGACTATTTTTTTCATTAGTACTTTAGTGGTTCATGATAACTATATAATTTAAGTGTTGTTTCCAATAGATAGTATCTAAAATTTTGTAGGCCATTGCTAATGCTTCCATCTCACTTGTGGTATAATTTTTCTATCATTTTCGTAAGCTTCTCACTTATGAATATAATATGATGTTATATTATTCCTATTGGTTATGTGAGTACCACACCAATTGTTGTATTGGATGCATCCACATGCACATGGAATGGCTATGCCTAATCTAGAAATATTAAAATAGGGGCTTTTGATATCCTAATTTTTAATATATCATTTTTAATTATTTATTTGTCTATTCAAATTTCTTGTTATTCTCCTTCTTTAATAGTTCTATTTTTGGGCCTAAAATAGATGCATAGTTTCTAATAAAATCATGGTGGTCACTAGTATATCCTAGAAATTTTTTCATTCAAATATAATTTTTGGAGGTGGTAGATTAAAATAATAGCAATCTTGAGGGGGTCTACTATCATCCCTTCCTCAAAAATGATACATACCAAAAAAGTATCAAATGTGGTAAAAAATATACAATTCTTCAAACTCAATACAATTCAATGGTTATGACACCTCTCAAACATTATCCTTAATCCTTGGACACAATCTTTTAATAGTCTCTTTATTGTGCAATCATCTAAGTACACCTAAAATAAATCATGGATAAAATGTTTGAAGTTATTTATCTTAACCCTATTGAATACTATAGGTGTATTTCTTTAATCTAAATCTCATCACCATATACCTAGAAGATCCCCATTTAGTTTCAAAGTGGATTTGAATTGATCTTCTTCTCATATTTTTCCTTGGCAATAGCTTGAGAATCCATCAATAAACAAATATAATTCTCTATAAGAAAATGTGTGCTTTTTTCAATTCCTAACATCTACGCATAGTCTCATCTCCTAGATCTTCTTATTTTGCACTATTATCATGCTAATATTTTTTGCATTCTCAATTGTTTGATTGTTCTTTTGGAAATCATTTTATCTTTTTTTTGCATTGCATTGCACTCTCTTAAATATTACTATAGGAAGTTTTTTCCATATATCTTGCTTCCTTAAATTTACTATATGCTATCATCTCACCTCCATGGGATCTTGGTGATTAGAAAGTTATAAAAACTCTATAAAAAAATTGGGTCATTACATTTTATCCATCTTCTATTATATTTATTTTTGTCATCCCCAAATAACCAATACTTTATTGTTAAGTTAATAATCCTTCTACCTCAACTCCTTTAAGAGAAGAGAAGCTACCATCTAATCCAGAATAAACTTTGAATTAGTGCTTCCAATTTTTATCAGTAAATTTCCCCATAATTTTGGCAAAGAACATAGAAAAATAATATAATGGTATTCATCTTCTATCTTCAACTAACAAATTGTAACTAGCTTATAATGGAGTTGAATTCATTTAGGTCTCAAAAATTAAGTTCCTATAACTCATTCTCAAAGTATCCAACTTCTTTCATATAAAAATATTGTTCACCAAGGATTTATCCTAGTATAACTTTCCCAACTTTTCCCAAAGGATTTTGATAGTGATTTATCCTATAACATTCAAGAGCACCAAATCCACCAAAAAAAGGCTTTTGGATTTCTGAGCTAGTATCCCAGTATTCATCCTTTCATGTCTATTTCTAGAGATTGCTAACCATATATCTTAGTCTAGCAATAAATCCTCCACATTAATCTTCTATAGCTTGAATTTTGTGCCATTAAATATTTCCATCTCCAACTAAGATGTACTTTCTATTTTCCTTGAAAATAAAAAATCTTTTGTGCATGGCTCCTACTCAAACAAGGATTAGTCAAAAAACTCTTTCATACCACCTAAAAAATAGAGTTGATCATGCTCCAGTACCAAATCAAAGGAAGTTGGTAGTGGAAATAATTCTCACATAAATTAATGAGGAAATAAATTCATGCTAAATGTTATCTAACATTTTTAAAAGAAAATACACACAAAAATAATAGCATAATGACATAATTTGTTTATCATAGGAAAATCCTTTTAGGAAAAACCCCATCCTCAAAATCCCCAAATCAATATATTCATAATGTCAATATAGTTATAATAGACTAAAAAACTAAATGCTTCGTGAGAGAACAACCAACATAGGTTTAGAGAAATTTTAGTAGTGTAACCCCTTACAAAATTAGATCATGTACCATAGCACAATATATAGAAAATACATAACATGAAACCCAAAATGATAAGTTCCCAAATCATAATGAGGAATTCAAACTCCCAACTCCCATGATGAGTAAACATGCTAATATTAAAATATCCTCTTATGTTGTTATATTTCCTCATAATGAAATCACAAACTTGGGTGTTCCTTTTTTCACTCAATTATCCTCATTCAAAGATTCCTTACTAGTTATAATAATATGCATCATAATGTAAGTCAATATTTCAATTTAACTCCCCTATAATAATGCTCTTATGAATCATAGAATTCATCATAAGTACATTTCATCTTACAATGTCACAAGATGCTCTTATACATCATAACGACATTAAATTCTTAAAACATCTTACACACATTAAAAAATATCAACACATGACCAATAATTCTACTTCAAAGTGGAAAACTCTCTTTCCCATGTGAATATAAATTAATAAATAAGTACAACTAATTAATAAATATTAACCACTGGGATGCATGCTTGAGACACCTTTATCGACAATTATCCCCAAGAGTCTTCAATGTGAGTTTTTGGGTTTTAGAAGCACTTGAGTAACCTAGTAGGTTAGAATTTTGATTGTCCTATTCAAGGGGTATAACAAAATACTAAAGGAAAAATTCAATTCCTTAGCTTTCTAAACTTTGATAGTGCTCCTTAGTTGTTTAAGAAAGCATACAATTTGAAAAAAAAAATATTTCAAATTGTCAATCAACCATTACATTCTATATTTTTAAATTTATTAGTCATATAGATTCACCATATACACAAAACACATGCCAAAATCCTAAACTTTACCCTAATATTATCCTATACTAAACCTCATTTAATGGAGAAAAAAGTAAAAAAGAAGGGGAAAAGAGAGAGGGGTGAGGATGAGAATGGCGAGACTTATTCTCCAACAAAACTCTATAAATAGAAAAACTCAATTCTCACCACTCCTTTTCTTTCGCCAAATCACTTGCAAACAAAATAGACTAAAGTACATCTTCTAAGGATATTAAAATCATGGAAGGTATGCACAACAATCACCCTATGTTAGCTATAAACTACTATTTTAATGTGTTTAGGTTGAGCACGCAAAGCACCTTGCCATTGACAAGATACCATTGATTTGAAATACCTTTTGAATTTATCAAATGCTTATAAGTTCAATGTTCAAAGCATGAGACTACAAAATCATGACCACAAAGCTAAAAAAAAAGGAAGAAAAATAGAAGTTGAATTGTATTGATCAAGTTTCATAGTTCTAATGGTTTCAATCCTTTAGGAAGGTTGTGTTTCTTCTTATTTATTTTCTTTTTCAGCAAGGAATTTCAAGAGTATTCTCTCCAAGACAACCATTTAAGATAAATTCAATAATATTTAATAAAAGTCCTCAATTTAAAATATAAATATTGACCTATGTTTGACATTAGAAAAGATTTCCAATGCTATGTTTTAAGAACTCTCATGTAAATAATTTTACGAGAAACACTCTTACATAGTATTCAGTAGCAACACAAACTTTGCATCATTTGATCAACGATATGAGCTCGGACATCACTTCTATTGATGTTATTTGATTAGGAAATAGGACCTTCAATACAATTTGAATAATTATGTTCTACCTTGATCATCTTGTAGCAAATAAGGTCTTCCTTTAATCTTCATTTACTCTTTTGTGAAGTTCTTTATGAATCCACTTGGATGTAGTCATGCATCCTCCAGTTTTCTAGTTTTTAGGCCTCATATAATAGCTCTCGACAAGCTTTCAATATAACCAAATACTTTTACATGAGTTCATCAAATACCCTATAAACAAAGAAAACACCAAATTCATTTAAAATAAGACTTATCGATACATAAACAGATATTGCATTAAATGTGTACAAATATGTTTGATTCTTAACATAAAATTCAATTCCATTTTACAATATGAACAATAATAAGCTTCAAATCCCTAATAATATTCCTATTTCAAATACACACGAATCCATAAAAAATCCCTATATTACCTATATTCATGAAGAAAAATATAACATGGGCTTGAAAATTTTAAGCTCAACCACTATATACACATAAAAACTTGAACACAATAGAAAATGGATAGGCATCACCAAAAAATTGCACCTTTGAAACTTGAATCACTTGTTCTATCACTCTAAAAAACCTAACATAGCCCCTACTCAACCAACCCTCACATTAAAAGCACTATTACTTAGAGGTAGTGTAAAGAATTACTATTCAAAAGAATGTCTATATTGCCCTTATTGGGTTTACATTTACTTTATAATAATACCTATAGAACATCCACTCGTGTGCAAACATATCAAACGTATCCTTATAAATTACCAACTACCCAATCTAAGCATGTCATGTATCTTATAACCATTTTTTAATGGAAACCTATGGGGCCAATTTCAAGTGATTGGAAGGGGCTATGAGTGAACTTACTAGCTCTATAGAGTCAAAAAAGGAAATGGTAGTATGGGTAGAGATTCAAGAAATATTTATACTTTGTAAAGCAAAAAGCATAGGTATATGGTCAAAATGCAACTTTTGCATGGAATACAAAACATTCTACTTTGACTTTGGAAGGTAGAGCTAGGCATGCAAGGTGCAAATTTTATAAATTTGTTTGAAGGGTTGAAAAGTTTGACATATAAAGTGGAAGCTAACGGCTGATTCCCTCCCATCTAGGAAGCCCCTTCTATTGGGGTGTGAGGACATAGTTAGGGTTCAACATCATTTCTCGGTAGGGGTAGGTTAGAACCTCAACGAGGCCCCTTCTATTGGGGGAAGCTAGAAAGTAAATTGTAAAGTGTAATTTGTAAATATTGCAGGGATCAATAGTTCTTTGTATAGTATAAGGTGAAGGTTTAAGTGTAGACACCTAAAATTTACCATTGCATTTGATCAATTTTACCCTTAAATCGTCTATTTCTAACACGTTATATTAATTGAATAATGTCTTATTTATTTAATTGAAATGTTGATGACAAAAACTCAAACACAATCAAAACCAGAAGCAAAATTGATTCATAATGTCTTATTTATTTAATTAATATTTTTCATTTATCTTACTAGCCTAAATCCATGCATTCCATTTTCCTAATTTTATAGTCTAAGCTAAATAATTAATTTTAATTAATAACCCTACCTTCACATCCCATCCCATCTTCTTCAAACAAGTTAAATAAATAAATATTAATTTATTTATTTCCCCTCAAGTGTCACGTCCTCTATCACTTCCCATTAACCTCTATTCCTCACCTAATTCCCTCTCCTAAACTTGTGCACACACTTAATCCTTGATTAAGTGGGCTTTAATCCTCCCATCACCTACCAAGTCTTCTCAACATTAATTTTCTTTTTTTGGAAAGGACCCCCCACATGGATCTTCTAAAATTCCCATGCCACCTTGTCATAAAAAGGAAATTAAAAATTCCCCCACTTGTTATTGGACATTTGTTTGTCATTGAGAAGATTGATGGATAAATGGCATATGATGTTAATATGGTGTTGTCATTGATGTCAACATTGATGCACTGATGTACAACTGATGATTGATGAGCATGATTAAATATGGTATTGTCAGTGATGTCATCCCATTGAATAGTTGTAGAAGTGTTGGTCTAGAGAAGACCAATTTTTTTTGATAATTGTCTACGTCTCGGTGTACAATTTTAGTGTTCAGTGAACTGATTTTGAGGTCTGCATTGCTCCACTATGAAGAATCTTGTTATGCATTTTTAAGGCAATGTTGGTGCATACTGTAGGAATCTAAATCCAAAGTCTCAAGCCTTGAAGTCCTCCACAGCTGAAGTTAGAGTTGACAGTGTATCGGACTTGGTAATGATAGAGCTACAGTGGCAAAGTACATGATTGGAATGCTCTGCATTCCACTGTAAATGAATATTTTGTTGTGTAAACTTGAGGAAGTATTTGTGGATGCCCATAGTGCGTATGCTCCAAGTGGCAAGTGTTTTGGTGGTTCACATGTCAAGTTGTGAATGAATAGTTGGTTCATTCTATTGTTGCTTCACCAATGGTGCCGACCTAATGGGTTTGGGGTCGTGCAGAATTGAAGCATGTATGGATCAAACTTATGAGAGTGATTATAGGTCATGCCAACCTATTTTAATGTGTTACACATTTTTTTTCTTTTCGCAAGGCATGTGTGTTGGTATTTTGGGCCGACAAGTTATGTGGTGCATGGTACATCTAACTAGGCCGACCTAATTGAATTTTTTTGTTGTGATATACATACAAGGTTAATTCCTTCTGTGGTGATTCAAGATGTGAGATAATTAAGTGTGTGTGCAAGATCTGGTGTAGAGTAGTGCGAGTTGTGATTAGGGCACGAAGTATGAAGTGTGTTAATTCACTTTTTTGGGGCCTAATTGGAACTGTCTTCAGCATGTTGTAGATGCATTGTAATCAGCTCAATCCTTGGTAGTGAGCCACTTCTTCTATTCTCTAGATAGTGAGTCCTTTGGATAGTGATCCATTCTATAATATCTTGTAACTGGTTATAATATATTGTGAGCTAATCCTCATCATGGTTTTTCCCTTTTTGGGTTTTCCATGTAAATTTGGTATTCTTGTGTTTTGTGATGTGGTGCATGCCTTCTATGTTCCTTTCCATTACTGCAAGTTTAATATGATGCATTAAATGAATGTTTAAAGTTGATGAAGTTAATGAATTTCAATGAATACTGATTCACCCCCCCTCTTAGTATTCCAAGTGTTCAACAATTGGTATAAGAGCTTGGTTCCTTCAATTGGCTTGATCGTTGAGGTAGATCTTGGAGGTTGAACACATGGTTACAAGGAAGTATCCCATCCCTCCAGAAGAGATTATCCTTGAAGGGTTTACTGAAGAATATTGTGAGGTTGACATGGAAGGAGAACTCAAGTCAACTCTTGATGATTTGGATAAAGCAGAAGCTTAAAATAGAGATCTTAAAAAGGATCTTAATGATGTAGATGAGAGTATTAAGAAGTTGAGAGAGAAACTCAAGAAAGCTACAGAAAGAATCAAGGAAACAAATGAGCAGCTCAAGCAATCAAATGAGACTATCGCTAGTCTGAAAGAGCAAGTTGAAGAAGGAAAAAGAGTTGAAGGCTATCTGAATGCCAAACTAAAAGACAAATCTGAAGAATGTTCAAAGCTTGAACAAGAGATTGTAACTTTAAGATCAGATCTAGAGAAAGCAAAGAATCAAGAGGACAAGTTCAAGAAGAGTTCCACAATACTTGATGAGATGATTGTAAATCAAAAAGCTTCTAAGGACAAAGAAGGTTTAGGGTTTGAGAAAGGAGAGAGTTCAAAGTGAAATTAGACTCCAAATAATGTTGAAAAGAAGAATGACAAGAAGAACAATGGCATACAGATATGGAACTAGAAGAAATAATTCAAAAGACCTATTAGACAACCTGCTACATAAAGGTATTCATCTTTAATGGTTATTATTATTCTTGCAATAAATTTGTACATAGAGTTGTAGAGTGTAGAAGCAGAATGAATCAAAATGTTCAATTGTTTCCCGATCAGTGCTTTACATGCAATAGATTTAGTCATAAAGCTAGTGAATGGAGAAATTAGATAATGAGTGGTTATAATAATGGTATGATGTTTCAATATTTCAATGGATATTATTATACATGCAATGGATTTGGGCATAAGAGTTTTGAATGTAGATCTAGAATGGCTAGAAGTAAGCTTGTTCAAAAAGGTGTCATATGCCACAATTGCAACAAATAAGGACACATTGCTAAGCATTGCAAAAACAAGAAGAAGGTTGATCTGGTAAAGAAAGTGGATCTGGTTGAGATGAAGAATGAAATGAATAATATTTGGAAGAAGAAAGATGAGAGTAAAGTGAAGAATGAGTTTGTGCCTACCCCTAGAGCAGATGTTTCCTCCAGAAACTAGATGAAGAGCATTGGCTCAAAGGGAGTTTTAACAGAAAATCCTTAAGCCCCCCATCAAAGTTGTGGTGTTAATGCTTTTAGCACATTGGTACATGTGTAGATCAACATGGTTGATCTAATGATGGTTTTTTGGTATGAAATTTCCTGTTGTGGAGATTCACAAAGTGATTGAAGGTGATTGTGTCAACACAATGAGGGATTGCCAACTTTTTGACCTAACTTTGTTCACTGTAATTAATACATTTTAGGTCTTTGGAAATGTGTTTATATGTGATATCACATATGATTAATTTATTTTTGAACGAGCATTTGAAGAGTGGAGAGTAGAGAAAAATCAACATGAAGCATTTGGTGTGAAGCCCTAATAAGTGAAGTAATTCTAGTATCATGTGAAACCCTACCAATAGAGATTTAAAGGTATTTATTAGTATTCTATGAAACCCTAGTGCTATTCATAATGTTTACTCCACAAGTGATTGATGTCATGGAACAACCAAGACCCAAGTTCAAAAAGCATCCTTTCAAATCCATGGAAACATATTCAAATGGCACATTTTTGAGGGTTCCATATGGAGTGATGCATATAGAAGATGTAAGAACGTAAATCCATGTGAAAATGGAAGAATATGATCATCTAAAGATTATAGAATATTGGGTAAATGATTTGACAAGAGATGACTTTGAATTGAAACGTAAATTTGGAAGTTTGATGGAGAATAAGCTAGATGTATGGAACAACTTTTTTAAATTTATGTCATAAGGATGAATGGGTTAAGTTTGTGCTCAGTCAAATTCATGATAAATTCATATGGCTGGATTTGTTGCATATGATAAAAAAGAAAGCTATCAAGGCAGTCACCAGTTTGTGCTCGAATGGACCCGTCTTGACAATGAAATATATGAAGAATGAAATGGTAATGAAGCTCACTGGTGCAAAATTCGACAAGAGTGCCCTAATGGTGAAGGAAATTGATGACCTAACGGCTAAGCATGCATCAATGGTGATCAAATATAAGATATATTATACAAACAAAGGGAACTTTGTGTCAGCTACTACCATTCATACAACTCACCAGATGGTGAAGGAAGGTCTAGATATTGATCTATGCAAACTCTTGAGACAACAATTGATGGAGAACCTTCAGAAGACCAAAGAATCTTGGTACCCTTTATAGTATGGTACCCTAATTATATGCTTATTTTTCTAATTTCCTAGAGAAGTTCTTGGTACAAAGAATATTGTGTGGTTGGACAATGTTCCTATTGCAATTCAAATTAGAGACCACTTGAGAAGGTTAGGGAACCTAGAAACCCAACATTCTATGTTGTGGGGTTTCTTTAAGTTTTTTTAGGGAAAAATGAAAGAAAGAGAGAGGATCCCTAAAAGTGTAGTTGAGAAATACAAGAATGATGTTACTTTCATGGTTAGTAGAGATTGTTGTTTGATGAAATCAGTGGAACCCAAACTAGTTTGGATTTTAAAAAATGGGATATGATGTAGCAGAAGATGTAATTATTGGACTTGCAGATCTGATGTTGAGTAAACCAAGAGATCATGTAGTAGATAGGTTTGGAATCTATGAGGAAAATTCCAATGCAGTGCACTTGCAACACAAGGAAAAGGAGAAAAATAAAAATCTTGAAAAGATGAAGTCACAATTGGAGGAAATTGTTGGTTCTTCAAAGGGTTCTACAGAGAAAATCAAGGCCCCATGTGTGGCTCCATAGGGTACTCCTAGCACTAGAAGGTACATCAAAACCTCTACCCCCTCTCCTACTATTCCAAAGTCCTCTGGAACAAAGCCTACATAGAGCTCAAAGAAGAAGGTTGCACCCAATATCCCTAAGCAACAAAAGGCTCCTAAAAGGAGAAGAAAGGAAAAGGCCACAAGGAAGAAATATATTAGTTGTGAGGAAGAAGAGGATATAGAAGAAGAGAAACCACAAGTAATCCATAAGAAGAAGAAGTATCGAGCCTCCATTGAAGAGACCAGTACAAAGAAGACCAACATTGATATTGTTGATACTAATAGTGAAGAAGAAGTTGAAAAGCAAAAGAAAGCTTTCAAGATCCATTGTGAGGGAGAAGAATTCAAGGTTTGAAAAAGAAGAAAATTTTCCTAAAGGTAAGGGGAAGTAGAAAGAGAAGACCCCTTTCGGTAAGAAATCATAACCCCCTACGGTTAGAAGCACTATTTAATGGTATTTCTAAGCATGGGATGTTGGAAGAAACTACTAAAATGTATTCAAAATTAGATGATACAAATAAGGCAACAATAGAAGAAGCTATTGTGAAATATATGGTAACATTTTGTACCAGCTTAGCACAAATTGAAGATTTGTTTCCTGATGACTTGAAGAATGTATTGAGTGCTAGAAGGTAAGAGGTTGTTGATGAGGATGCCAAAATTGGGGCATTTTCCTTGGAGAAGACTAGTTCTTCCATTTCTAATGAAGATAGAGATAAATTAGCTCAATTGTATAGGAGGTTCATAATAAAGCAAAGAGTCAACACTTTAATGATTAGGGATAAAGACGATATTGAAAAGCTGAAAAATGAGACACTGTAGAAGGTTGAAGAACTTTCCAAAGAATTGGGAGTGTCTCCAAACAATGGAAGTCAAATGCAGCTTGATACTTCCATCCCAGAAATCAATGAACTTGATATTGAACAACATGAGCATGTTCCTAGAGAGGAGTATGTGGAAGAATATATGACTACATACAATGCCCCTTTGGTTGTAGAGAATGTTGGTGGTGAAGAAAAGAATGACGATTTATAGGTTACCTTGGAGAAAGAAGAAGCTCAAACAAAACAAGGTAATGCTTCTCTAGTTGTGGAAAATATTGATAAAAAAAGGGAGAGAAAGTTCAAGAAGATGTGATGACATAAAGTATCCCTCTAGATGTGGAAAATGTGGTTGTTGAGGAACAGAAGAAAGAGAGACATGAAATCCCAAAGAAGGATGAAGCACAAGGTGAATAGAAACTACCCTCTCCAAATAAGAAGACAAAACAGAGTAGAGAAGAGGACACACAAAAGGTCTTAGAGAAATTAGAGGCACAAAATACTAAATACTTTCCTCCTTCAGATAACAAGAAATCTATTGAAGAGAAGAAGACTGAGGAACACTCTGACGATGATGAATAGGAGAAAAGTGTGCAGAAGAAAGGAGAAAATACAAAGATTGTTGGTGAATCCTTCAGAGTCTTTGAAGATTCACTAAAGGACATACTAGATATGCAATTGCAATTTGCACTAGTAGTATTTGCACAAATCTTGCAAATTCCAATGCAATAGGGACAAGTTGATATGGCTAGGATCTCTCCCTTGCAAAAACTTCAACTTGGTGATGATTTTCATGCCTCCTCAAGGAATGAGATATTGCAAACACACCAAAAGAGTACAAAACTGATTGAGGAAGCAGCCAAGGTGTTGCAAGAAGGCATTCCCGGTGTAATCATTGATGAATATTTCTTTGGTGTACAAAAGTTAAAGTTATTGTTAGATTATTTCAAAGATTATTCTACAAGTTTAGAAGAAAAGATAGAAAAAAAAAATGGCAAAGAAGGTCAATGATAGGAATTTGGCTGAAATACCTGATAAATGCAGTGCTACACGAGAAGTTACAAGCTAACTTGAAAGAACTTCAAAAGTTTTTAGAAGAAGCTAAAGTCTTATTTCATTTTTTTTGGCATGGCCTAACTCTACGAGGAGCATTAAGGACTAGATGGACTCAATAGAGTCACAAATTTCTCAAGCCTCTAGTGTCTATGATCTAGTCAATGATGCAAATGGTACAACAAGGATAGCAATAGAGAATCCACATACACGGTTTTTCTAATTGTAAGAACAAAAAGAAAAGATAATAATGCGGTACTATCAACTTAGAGATTTGGTAAGGGCAAGGCTTCCTTCCTTGACTGGATCTTTAGCTAATACTGAGAAGGTAGTGAAATTGGATCTAATACCCAGTTCTCCAGATGAAGGAGAAGATCTCCTCACTCAATTTGAGATTCAATGCTACATGCTTGCCTTCACCAAGAAGGATTGGGAAGTTGGGAAGAAGGATTGGGAGGCACACCTTGCAAAATTGAAGGTGTCTTACAAGAGTATTTTTCTATCTTCTAGTTGAAAATGTGCGTTTCTATTTTATTTATGCAATTTTTTATTACATTATACATATGTGCAAGTATAGTGGATAATGTTGTAGTACATTTTTGGTCATTTTTTATGGATAACATTTTTAGGATGAGCTACTTTAATATAAATTGTTGGAGAAGTGTTGAGTATAGGAGTAAAACCAGTAAGGGGGAGCTATACTCATGTATATACATATATATCTACAAAGGGGGAGAACAGTTGAAGTAGGTTGAGAAGTCTGATATTGTGAGCCCTTTGCCCTTGATTTCAAAGGGGGAGTAGTTTAAGAGTTTTGAGAGCATGTTGACATCAATGACAAAGGGGGAGATTGTTGGAAGTTTTTTTGTCATTGAGAAGATTGTTGGATGAATGGCATATGATGTTAATATGGTATTGTCATTGATGTCAACATTGATGCATTGATGTATAACTGGTGATTCATGAGCATGATTGAATATGGTGTTGTCAGTGATGTCATCTCACTGAATAGTTGTAGAAGTGTTGGTCCAGAGAAGACCAAATATTTTGGATAATTTCCTAAGTCCCAATGTACAATTTTAGTGAACTCAATGGACTAGTTTTGAGGTATGCATT